>JAOYNN010560987.1:0-13598 GCA_025770095.1 Goniobranchus kuniei
AAGAAGGGAGACGGGATATATCATAATAATTAATTCAAAACATATTCTTAAGACCAGAGTGAGTCCCGAGCAAGGCCAAACCCCCCTACAGAACTATACATCTCACAATAATACTTGATCTTGCATATCGTGGGGATACTGCCTCACCCAAAGAATCACTCAAACCTGATGTTTTCTTGGCATTTCTATGCAGCAAGGCAGTGTTGAGGAATACCCCTTGGCGTAAAACTGCCTTGCCTCCTCATACCTTTCTTGCGCAATATCCCAGAATATGAACTTTGCAGCTATAGTAGTTTTGCTGTTAAGGCCTTGTTTGTTGGCTAGGGTTATGAAAATTATAAAAATCGAAAAGTCACACGCCGCCTCGATCGGAATTGACCTGAACCACGTGATTACAGAACCACGTGATTAGTACTAGACTGTTGTGATGAATACGTTGTCGATTCCGATTACCAAGTAGGCCTAATCGAGATTGATTATTTTTTTCCAGTTCTCATGACTCTGCTAACATTTTTTTTTACTTCCTTTGACCTTGTTTGTCTCTGGGGAAGGAAATTTTCCAAGGCGTCAGTTGTTTTGTCTTGTCCTTGATCTGTTGAACTTTACTTTATATGTATTTTCTATTTAAGATTCTGGTTCTAGTTTCTAGATCTAGTTTCTTACTCAATTGTACCTTTTTTTTATATTATCTCTTGTGTACTGGTGAACCATCATCACTAATGAAAGTTTTAGGCCACATCAACGGACGATTGAACAAAAAGGATTTGTATGATATGGTAGTATAGTAATAAATCTAGATCTATTGATAATAGGGCAGTAATACCGTATGTTCCGCCCATTCACAAACTTCAGTTTTGAGTTAGGGATATGGTTAAGACTAGGGCCTGGGTTAGAGTAGGGTTAACCCCTGTGGGCAATAGTTTTTCTCCTAATCCTTAGTGGGCGGAACATATGGTAGTGCTCCTGGTAATAGATCAAGATCTATTCTACTGCGGTGTTTGTATAGGCCTACGTCATGTTTTAGCCCAAACCCTACAACATAAAGGTCCTACTTGTACTGGCATAGATCTAGGTAGGTCCAACCTTTATCCCCGTTCAGACGCAACATTTTCGCCATCGCCGTATCGGGCCTGCGACACGATGCTGTGTATTGCAATTAACAATATGGACTAGGCTAATGGTTGCCTTTACACATATTCACATGTGTGAAGGCGTCCGTAGGCACTAGCCTAGTGTGGCTATTTCAGTACAATGGCGACAAAGTTGCGTCTGAAGCAGGGCTAACTCAGCTAGACAGCTGGTAGCCTTCAATATACATTACCTTACCATTACGGCAAATCCCTTAGTTCATCCTGCTGGCTGATCTTTTGGGACGTAGTTGCCCGAACACCCGTTCTCCATCTTTTCCTGTCCATGGCAAGTCGTCCTGCTTTTTCTGCACTCGTTCTCATCCAACTCTCAACATCATCAACTTTTCCCGTTCGCTTTACTCTCCATTATTCTTTTCTCCGTACTGTCGTGCCTTTATATGTGTCCGAAAAAAGATAGCTTTTGTTTTTTGATGTAATTTTGAAGCGATGTGACGTAATCAAGCCGTCAATATTCCAGTATCGCGTTGTACTAATTCTCGGGCCAAAAGATCGGGGTTCTGTGTTACAATTTGGCATCGAGGCGGCATGGGTTAAGAAGATTGAACAAAACCTAAGCTTGGTTGATCGAAATCAAAGTTTGGTGAATGAGTGCTGAATGCTGGTGCAAGCAAAGCAACTCGACTTCAACTTAACCCACTATGGTACACGTATAATCACATGCTTAGTGACACGAGATCAGAATATAATGCGGTGCAGTAATTGGTCCTTTGTACGTCAAGGCATTGCAAGGTACCATGTAAGTGGGATGCGCTAGTATGCCTCTTCACCATGCACCCCAAACCCCTTTGTGTGACGGAGGCGCTGATGCACCATTAGATGTAGGCCAGGCCTTTTTGACATGTGTGTGCTGCCTGGTTCGCTTTACCCGAAGCTTTGTTGGCGCAAGAACAGGCGGAAACTCGGAAAATATTCACATGAAGCGCTAGCCTCGGTTCGTGTTAACAAGATCTATTGAAAATTGAGTTTGTGTTAAAGGATATTGCATTAGTTGGATAGAGAAGAAAATAATTCGGGGATTCATATTCAGTTCATGTTAAGGGTAAAATTTGTGTAAAGCGGGTTCGTGTTAAGTGAATTCCACTGTAGTAGGTCTATTTTGACACAAATGCATGATTTATTGAAATGTCTTTTTCTTCCTCCCATTATGCTTCCTTGAGCAAGCATGTCCCAATTGTCACATTACGGCACCTCTCAAACATATCTGATTGTAATTGGTTTAACCAGTAACAAATGTGCAAAAGAAGAAAACAACAACAATTACAAAAACAATCACATTATTTCATTTAAAGAAACTTTTGTTTTAAGGCCCTTTGAGCCACGATAATCTGTCCAACGATGATTGACTTCGATACCGCCCATCGATACCAACCACTCGCTCTCTATATAGTAGATTCAAGGCTTGGGGTGACAAACAAAAAAGTGGTTACAGATGACATATATTGTCTCTTCCTCTTGGATACAGGGGAGGAGGAATTCAATGGATCTAATAAAGATGACATTCATTAAAGGTAGATATATATCTCCACAATATCTTCTACTGTGTATTATTATTATTGTCTACTGGTATTTTGATTATTTTGGTCTTACCACTTTTAGTCTGGCACTGCCTATCTTAGAAAAAAGTGATTTTCTTTGAAAAATCAGTGGGTTGCGGCTTATAGTCCAAGCAGCTTATAGTCTGGAAATTACAGTAAATGTACCTATGAAAGAGATTATGATTGGAGTTATTTAAAACACCAAACATAAAATTTATCTTTTTCTTTGCCTTTTAGCTGATGTCCAGCCTTCAGGATGAGGTGAAAGCTATGAACAGAACTCTGTATCAAGAAATTGCTGCCATGAAACAACAGCTTTCTCTACAGGAGGTCAGACAAATTATGTGTTTTCATTTGACTAGAGAGTTAGATCTTTGTTGACTAAGCAAAGCTATTGATTGTAAGATGGCATTTATATAGCGTACGTGTCACGGCATAGCCATGTTCATGACGCTTTACAATGACATTTTACTCCCCTGACCAACATCAACACAGAACATTTAGAACAAGACTTGTAGCCTGACAGGTGCAAATACATTTTTTCAGACAGAGACAGCGTTGTCTTAACAGCCAGGTACTCATTCACACCTGAGTTGAGTGAGGTAAGTGGAACAAAGTCCTCACCCAAGGACTTGCAGTTATGAGCATGACTGCACACTAGTGAGGCTTGAACCCATGCGGTAATGCACGCTTGTACTGACCATGATGAATGCCTCTTGACTCTCGTCTCTTGCAGGGATGTGATCACCTTAGCCATCAACACTATTATTTTGTAATGATCCTTATCTTTATCATCATGATGATCATCAGATGTTCTGATAACTGATCCCATTAAGGCAACAAAATATAATTTCATGAATAGAGTGCAGAAGTGACCGCCTAAATGCCTCATGCTTGGGAAGGAGAGAAAACGCATTTAGGCCAAATAGGCATTTAGGCGACACAACTTCAAGTGGGAAGACTGAGGTCCACAAAGGATTTTTTTTTATTCTGATTTAGAAAATATAGATTTTTTCTCTTACTCATCGATATGTGAAGTGTAAGTGTGCTTAGATACAAACACACTACACCCTCACACTCATGCATACCTAAACACATAAAGCGCAATTACAGAACATTTGACATCATTTCTTACTTTAGCTAAGGTGGATGAATTGCGTCATGAAGATGGTTGTGATGATGATGTTGTGATGACCGTGTCAGACTGACATTATCGTTCACGTAAAATGAGTAGGATAGAGACGATGATGATGATGGTGATGAGGATGATGGTGAGTGACAATGGTGATGATGATAACGATGATGATGATGATGACGATGAAGATGGTGATAACAATCATGATGATGCTGGTTATGTGGTGTTAGTGATGATACTGGAGGAAAGTTGTTTACAATCCTTTAGTTGTTTGGGTCTTTGAATAGCAGTTGTTTATGGCTTTGATGGCGGTTGGAATGAACATAAGTTTGTGTCGGTTTGTATGGAATTTGGATTCTTGATACCGCTTCCTGGAATTCAGTAGTACGAATTTGTATGGAGTGGATGTCTGCGTTGGTAATGGTGTTGAACGCTTTCCTTTCAATTGCAGCTCCATATGAATGTCTAAGAGGGTCTAGTTTCTTGTTGTCCTCTGTAGTTTGGCCTTTTCTTTAGTGCCACAGCCATGCACCAGGTAGTGATTCTATTTGTCATGATGCTGAGATGTAGTGATTCGTATATCTGGACCAAAGTAGTTGCTTTTACATTGAAGGCGTTTAACCCTTGTAGGGCACAGCCATTTTACGGGAAGTGACGCAAAGGAGTGAAGGTGATTGATGACGTAGGTCAGTTGCAAAATGTGGGGGGAGGCATGCAGGGTTCACATTGAAGTTGAAGCCTGTAATTTATTCTCTCTGTGTAAAAGATATTAATTTTTATTTGTATCAAGTTCTTTGTACCTACAATTGAGGTTTTAGACGAAACACAACCAATGTCTACAAGGAGAGAATATGACAGACGTCAGGGCGATTGAAAACTGCTGAGGCAAAGCTGAAGCCCAGTGAGGCAAGGAACAAGATGGCGACAGGGCCGACTCCTATTTTGCCGGTCGATAATAAACGCGTGAGAGAGGGAAGCAGCTTAAAATAAATTGCAATCTCATTGATGACCTCTAAAGTTGCTAATAAATCAGACCTGTAAATTTGTAGCCAACAGTCGGTTTTCCGCCAAATTAGACTTTGTCATTAAATTAAAAAAAAAGAAAAATAGAAAACAGAAACAAAACCAAAACAATACAAAAATGTAAATCAATGAAGATGATTTTTTGGTTGCCCCCTCAAGTTTATGTCTAAATACACCGATTTAACCTACCCCTACAAGTCTCACTACCTCCCCCTTTTGCTGTAGAGTATGCTAAACGCAATGTCCATTCATAGCTTCGGCTGGTTGAATCCTCAACGCTCCAACCTCCAATCTTGTCAGCAGCTAGGCCAGGCCACAGAACACTAAGACGTCTTAGGCTTGTGTTCTGTGGGCTAGGCCTAGGCAGTCGCTCTCAGCCTCAGCCCCGACTCGCAACGCATAGTATTGTCAGTCAGCTCTCACCACCCTCACGTCTGGGAGGCTGGCTCGCTCACTGTTTCACTACAGTCAAACCACTAATCACACAGGATTTGCAAAACGTTCTAAAATGCCTTCGCTAATTTCGCACATACTGACATCGCAAACTTCTCTCATGGACGCTGTTCAGACTCTCTTCTTCAGGCTCCCATTAGTCTTTGTAAACTGCTGAAGAAAGTCGGAAATTGTAGACTGGGATAAATTAATTTCTGTGATGAAAAAGACGAATTAAATTTAAGCCACTGGAATAAGCCTTCATCGAGAGTAGTTTCAATTTCAGTTCAGGTTGAGGCGATCCACAATCTTCAAGATCCGTTCGACTGGGCTACTCGATCTAAGATCTAGATATGTTCGAGATTTAACACATTTTAACTGTGAAATCTAGATTTCAGATTCTGCTTTGATCTAGATATATCTAGATTCGTATAAAATCAAGATCTAGAGCTAGATTCTAGTTCTGATTTAGGGATCAATCTCTTGATCTCCAAAGGGAAGTTATAATTCTACTTATTTATTTCTAGGTCTACTCTAGACTAGATCTTAAGATCTCGATTACCTTTAGATTTTAGTTCTCTGCCCTCTCACTTAATAGCAATGATATGTTTATGTCATGAACAGTTGTATAACAAATTCCTTAAGTCATAAGTTAAGCTCGTAATTTATATTTGTACTCATACGGGTACAGATCTTTTATATGCGTAGGCCAACTGTTTTGGTCGTATTTACTATGTGTGTGGGGGATGTGGAGTTCAGACAATTTTGTCATTGGCTGTTTACAGGTCTGGTTTTAGAAGACTGCACCACCTGGGATTGAACTTTGGCCTTCTGCTGTGCTGGCAAGTACCATACCTCAAGACTATATAGCAGATGGATGGCTACTTTTTTGTCAGTGACCATTTGGAACAGCTGATGTTTGATGAGTCGAGACAGTCGTGCAACAATGAAGGTTTTGGAGGATTCCTGCCTGTTATTGAGCAGATTGCAAATGTTTCCAACCTCCAGGGAATTTTTGGTGTAAGCCAAAGGGTTCTTCCATGTGTGCCTGTAGATAAAGTACATTTTGGAACTAGTCATGGCAGGCGACATGAGATGAGATGGTTGTCTCCCTCTGCCTATTCTATTTTATGAGTGAAGCTTTTGTATAGTGCTAAATTTCTCCTTTTGTTTTCTACGTCACCAAAACCTACAAAGAGAGGATGAAAAAGTGTCTTGGAGAACTGGTTATCACAAAGGCTCAGAAAGGTGTATAGATTTAGAATAGCAAAAAGTCACAATACTGGAGGAATTTGAGAAACGTCCTTACCTCATATTCGGAAATCATCATTTTATCCTATGGCCTAAAATGGAGACACTATATCTTAAAACTCATACACAGTGAGTTCCACCATTTTGGCTTTCCAAGGCGGAATAGGCACTGTCCTGTAGAATGTCACAGAATTGCATATTTAGCCACCCATCTGGAATGTATAACAATTTAATACAATTAATGGGATGGAACCCAAAGAAGATAAACCCGTCATTACCATAGGATAGAAAATGTGCAGAATGATATTTTATTGCCCTCACCCAGACCAGGTAACTACAGACAAATGTTCAACTCACATGGAGTAGAATTCAGAAAAAGAAAATGGAATGAACTAAACACACACTCACAGGTAACAAGCCGTAGGCTATCATACCACACACATCAGATAGTTCAATGACTGCACCCGTTGCATCATTGATACGTTAAAACACCAAAAGCCCAAACAGTTAAAGCTTCCACATCTCCAATGTTCAAACAAGACATCACATTCAACCAGTCACTCAGTAAGTCCTATGATCAGTCACTCACACCAAAGGAGGAAGAATTAAGCACTCATTTTTTTCATCAAAAGAAAATTACACACAGCGCCGGACAAAACAATTATTAACCCTGCTGAGGCAAATACTGTGAAATCCTGTGCATGGTCCTCCCACCGTAGCCCCGTGCAGGCCACCAAAGCGGGACGCCCCGCCCCCTACCATGAAAGTCGCGGGCCATCAAAATCGGACAGTGGCCATGACCGTTTTCAATGGAAAATTTCTAATTCCATTCTAGGAAATTGACCCGGAAGTTAGATTTATAAACAACTATAGAAGTCAACAATGGGGTTGTAAGTTATTGTAAACTTCAATGCTGTTTCGCGCCATTGTTACTGATTGGCGAAGTGAAGCCCGTCACGTGTTGATGATCACGCAAAGGTCTCCTTGCCATGAACCCATTCATCCTCTTTCTTTCTTTCAATGAACTGGACCTGCAGGTTATATTTATTACCAACTTTCGAGGTCACCAATGAGATTGCAAGTTATTTTAAGCTGCTTTGCTGTCTCACGCATTTATTATCGACTGGCAAAGTAGGAGCCAGCCTCTCTTGCCATCTTGTGCCATGCCCCGGCTGTGCCTCACAGGGCCTCAGCAGTTTTTACTTCTCCTGACGTCTGTCATGTTCTCACCATGTAGACAGTGGTTGTTTTTGCTCATCTAAAACCTAAATTGTAGATACAAAGAAGTTGATACAAACAAAAATAAATATTTTTTACACAGAGAGTATAAATTACAGGCTTCCCCCCATTTTACAACTGACCTATGTCAGCAGTCCTTCACTCCTAGGCGTCACTTCCGGTAAAATGGCTGCGCTGTACCAGGGATAAGAGCAAAACAAAAGTTCAACCAGTGATCATACAGAGAATTGTTGCTCCAAGAAAGAACACATGGTTAGTTTAAACACCGACCAAACAAAAATATGCACAACTTTTACATGACTTGAGGTGTTGCGTTGCGGGCACATTGAAAGACACAGATTCTGTCACAACTGGCCACTGAGTTGAAAAGAATGCCGCAAACACGCCAATAGATAGTTTTGTAAAAAGAGGTGTTAAGCAAAGATTAAAAGTATGAAAAGAACACACACTAATAGTGAAAGAGGCATTGGGTTTGATCTAGACACAGTGTAGAAAACAAAGGTGTTTATTGAAACAAGCAGGAATACAGTTCAAAAATGAAAAATCTGCCAGGCAACTTTCTAAGAAGGTGACATAGACTATTGTTAGAGTAGAAAGGGAAGAAGACAGAGAATTTCAAGTACCATAAGGAGGAATAGTTGATCTGACTTGATTTGTGGATTACATGTTAGATTCTGATGGTTGGAGCTTGATAGGACAATTTTAGATCATGCATTCTCCCATGAATTTAAAGCCAGTTTTATTGACTGGAAACAACTTTGATAAATTTTTGATGTTTGGAGGGGATATTCTTCCTGCCAATGAAATAATTAATGCCAAGCGATAAATTGTACTCTCTCTGTAAAACTTTGAACTTTGCACTCTGAGAGGGTTTACAGAATGCTAGTAGTTGCTCGATTTAAATGTTGAAAAGCTCAACACCAGACAACTGAACATGACTAACACCTCAGGAAACATAAGAGAAGAGTCGTTATAAAAATATTTTTTGTGGGCAGTTGTGGGAACAAAACTGCACATATTTCCTTTTCCTAATTCGTCCTTTTGTCCCATAATATAATAACACAATAATATTATAATGGTTAGTCACTCAAACTATGGACAAATACATACTATAAATAGCACTGTTTTCCGTGCATATTTACCTTTACCTCGTCATGCTTCCGCTACTTGTCGAGATGTCATTCACCTTGGCTCATTGGTCACGCTGGTGGGCACATGGTATTAGGCTAAAAGAGCAATAGTGCTATGCGGTGTAGGCCATAGTCATGTTTTCTAAAGTTTTTGATTAAGACGGCGGCTCACTCTAACCGAAAACTAGTACCATTTAATTGAGGCCAGCCAAAGGCAATTAATCAACTCCGCCCAGCTACCTGCTCGGGGTCACTAGCAGTCACGTGCAGTTCTTGATACCCGCTGTCAGATCAATGGCATTGCCTGAAAATTGCGTAAATTCTTCCCTTCACCACATCCACATTATTGCGCCAAAGTTTCATTTCTTTCTTTCTTTCTCTCATCCAACACCACTCCTTGGGTTCATTGAAATTTCAACATTCTAGTGTTTGTAGTTTTGTGAATTGCACTTTTGAATTGTGTGAGTAAATTTTTTGACTTTTTTACGACATCTGTGTAATTAACATGTAATTACAAAATTCATGCACATACGATTCTTATCCCATAAAGCCTCATTGCAAGAGAAGATACAATGATACCAAAAAATCTTTGAGAAAGCCCTATTCTACGTCTGGTTGTAAGCAGTTTATGATCAAAGTGAATAATTATCCTAGGCCCTGTATAGTATAATGTGTTTGCGTGTGTGTCAAGTTCTGTGTGTGTGTATTTTTATATAAGTACATAGAATTGCCGATTTTCATTGACTTCATAATGCATAAACTGTTCTATCTTGAAATGTTATAGAGCTTTCTCAATTCTTTCTCGTAAGTACATTTATGGATGTCTTATGAATGATCTGTGCACATTTTAGAAACAACTTGATTATGATTTTAAAAATTATGTATTAGGTGAAAACAATGAACCAAAAACAGGTTTACTTCAAACCTCTGCCGGGAGAAAATGAAGGAATTTTTTATGTCTTTTCTCACATGGTCAGTGAGAGGAGTAATTCAAAAGGCAGAATAATTCAAAAGGCGTCCTTCATATGCACATTAGCTGATTGTAGTTACCTTTGGAAGATAAAGAGTGATTTTTGAACCCATAATTAATGGCTACGAGTCTTGAGAAATGTTCGTCTCAGACAATGGACTGGTGAGCGGCTCCTGACCCTGGTCACGCAAGATCAGTGTGACTTAGTACGGGTGAGGAGGATTATTAAATGGAGTGGTCTAGCTACGTTGAGTAAGATGATTAAAATGTACTTTGATGACAATATGCAGTGCGTGATTTTATTTTGTACATCTGTTTTGATGAATCTGACTTTCATCTTTCCCTTTATCCTCAGCTAGGTACCTTGGGAGTTGGAAACCACTATGCCAAGATCCATGTAGTTGAAATATTTATGATGAACATTTGACCTACAAGATGGGTATAGAATTTAAGAATCAAGTTTGTGTCATGATACCCAGTGGAAGCATTGGTATGAGTCATCAGGTAGCAACAGGTAACTTACCTTTTTTTTTTCAGGGAGAAAGAAACAAATCTTTAGAATGTTTTATTTGCTGTCTTGAATTTGTCCAATCTGAAGGACACTTGTTGAAAATGATATTATGTAGCTTGACCTGAGTATTTTTTGAAAACCATAGATCACAGGCTATTTATTTTGGTGAGATCTTTGTTCAAACCTTGTCTTTAACCCCTCACTTATCAGTTCTCATTGGTAAGATTCCATTCAGATACATGTTATGCCAATAGGAAAATCTATCTTCCAATGAATGGAAATACAGTCAAGCATGGGTAACTCAAATTCATCTTGGATTGGAACTCGTGTTTTAAATTTCTGTAATTTATCTTGTCTATGAAAGTCTTAAATATAAAGAAATAGGGAGAAAATCAAGGGAGGTAAAAAAAACACATAAAAAACAATTAACGTGGTAACCTACAGTATGATTGCACATGTGGCAAGCTAATCATGCCATGTCGGTTAGCACCCCCGTTTCCCATCAAACGTGGCTAAATAGTGTTGAATGCGCTTGAGAAATAATAAAACTTGTGTCTAACATAGTTACCCTGTTGGTCAACATGATTTTAAATATCATTTAAAACATACAGTATAGTATCTTCCACACTCCTCTTTTTCCAATACGGAAATTGTAATGGGTCAACAAAATCTGAGACCAAGGGCTGCAAGTAAGATAAAAGTAATCATTCAAACCCTTTTATAACCACAGATGTCATAACAAAAGGTCTCAGGTCAGTCATCACCTGGCACACAGACTTTCTGGGTATAGGGATAATACATGATGATTTTCATACATCAGGCACAGTACATATTTTTAAACTCAGGTTGAAAATATGTGTAAATATGAAACTTAACACATCAAAGCACTTTATGATAACCTTAGGATGAATATTATTCATACATGACCCCTTATTGGGATTAATGTATTTAAAAGCCCCTTGAACATCTATACCTCTCTGATCTCAGCAAATTCACATTCAAGATTATTTAATAGATTTTGTTACTCAGCTTGCTCTTTCGAGAAATCGTGGCGGTCAAAACGAGCTTAGAACTTATTTAAATCATTATAGCTGTCGAGATTTGGTACATTTGGTGTGAACTGCTTGTCTTTGTTTTTGTTCTGTAAACCAGTGATAGTTCTTAAACTCTCTCTTATCTTTTCAGCATCGCTATGTGAAAATGGCAGTTCCAATTTATCCTTATAATCATGCTTACATTGCCTTATTTCCTGTCTTAATTCTCTTTTGGCTGTTTTTAGTTCATTATGATTGCCAGATTTAAAAGATTTGCTCTTGTAGATACACGTTTTAATTGAGTTTGTCAGCCATAGTTTATTTTTATGAAAATGGTGACATCTCTCTCAGGCACACAGATATCTTTAAAAAAAAATTATGTTACACACATTGTAATGATTAAATCGTTTATGTTGTGTGCTGTGTAAATAAAAATGAAGCATGTGTTTTGATAACAGTCGGTGAGTCTTGCGATGACCCCAGTTGTCTCTTTGAACCTTTGGGATGTAACGAGGCAACAAGTGAACTAGGTTGTGATCATATCGACTGAGTGGAGGAATGAGCATAGAATTATACACGTCTTTGATATTCGTATAACATAGATCCAAAGTCTTATTTTCACACATACAACATAACATGTGACTTATTGTTTGTGAAATGGGAAGGCGTGACTGAGTTCTGTTGTTAAAGTCCCTAGTAATCACAACAAAGGCGTCTGGGTATGAAGTTTCCAGGTCATGAATGTTAGCACCTAGTGTGTTGATAGATTTAGAAGTGTTTGCCTTTCATCATATGAACACACCAACAACAATCACAATGGAAATCTCACAGGGAATGTAATTCAGGCGAAGGGACAATGACAGCATTTCTAGGTCAGCACTGCACGTTTACCTTTCATATGAACAGTGTTTTTATCGTTGCCATTGTCTTTATTCTCAACTTCTCGTCTATCTCCCCTGAAAAAGCTGAAACCATCAATTGATGTAGTTTCCTCTGTCATTTCATCTGAAAACCAGGTTCTTGTAAAGCACATCAGACTGGTGATGCCAAACGAGTATTTATGGTTTGTTAGTGCAGAAAGCTCATGAAGTTTATTATTCAACAAATGTGCATTGCCCATTAGGATAGAGGGTAAAGATTAAGATAAAGATTGCATTTATATAGCGCTTTCCACCGTTCTATGAACGATCACGAAGCACTTTACAATACTTTATCCCTAGCAGGCATACCCCCTGGGGATTGTACAGTAAAATGCAGCACATTTTGCACAACATACCAACCTATTGCTTGGTACTTACTTAACACCTGAGTCGAGGATAAATTTTCTTTCATAAGGAAAAAACAAGTAGTCGCGGGAATCGAACCAGGAACATCCCGATCCCAAACCGATGTCTTATTTATTGAGCCATCTGTGGCCCATAACTAAGTATGGTTTAGATTTGCTCCTTTTTATGCTTTCTCTAAGATCACCTCTACGGCCTCTCTCATGCTTGACATTTATGTTCTGATGAATTAAGAAAGGCTGGTGGCTTCATAACAAGATTTGACGAACATAGGTCATGGAGAGTGGTCATGTTGTATCTTAATGCTCCATGTCGGTAACTACAGATCCAACAAGATTTTAATAAATGTGGAGAATAAAGTACTGCAAGTAAAACACACTACACAGTTTGAGAATTGTGAAATCAATGATCGAATTGCTCGTCAAAGTTTCAGATTAAGTGTCACAGGACAGCTTTACAGAATTTATAAAAATATGAAAGCACAGTAAGTAACAACAATGAATGGACTGGTCGCACTCGGAGTTCCTCCTCCTTTTAAAGAAACAAACAAAAAACAACAAAAGCACCTTTCTTATAACCCACCTCTCCAACAGGCCTATGCCTTTTAACCTGCTTTTTTTTTTTTTCACTGAGCTCATTGCAAAACTCTTAAGTTTTAAATGATATTTCATCCATGGTCCAATAGTATCTTGCAATGGATAGAAATTCACGTTCAAACAAGCATGTCTCCATGATTTTGGGATACCCTGAAGATCAAGCACTAAACGAAAAATGGTGCCCTGCTCCTGAAAGTAATTACTTACAGAACTGTGCTTCAATTTTTGAATGATGCTGAAATTAAATGCTAAGTAATCGAAATTACTCAACTATTGAATAAAAATCTTGGTGTAATCATCATTCCAGT
>JAOYNN010561097.1:0-13596 GCA_025770095.1 Goniobranchus kuniei
AGGCTTATTTAGATCTAAAAGCTCCTAGATCTAAGTGGGCCTATTAGATCTAATCTAGAAATCTAGGGTATCTAGAAGTCGTGGACATGGACCTCTTCTAGATCTAGAAGCTTTTGATTCGCGCATCAACAACGTTCAGACAATTTTTGTGTCGGCTGTTTACAGGTCTGATATGACTCTAATGCCATAATATCAGTAAATTAACCAGTACTTTCAGAATGAGGAATTAATTCTCACTTTATACTTGCCTCCGAGTTTCAAAGCTTTGCACCAATTTGAATGCCCAATAAAATGTAAGCATCTGCAAGCGCCTCTATCTTCTTCACCCTTAAGTGCTTGAGATGATTTTGGTTTAGTGCATTTTGTGTCTAAACTTAAATCTCTGCAATACTGTAGATTTTCACTTTTTCGGCCTGGTGCCTCAAGGACTTTGAATTACCATGTTTTTTGTTGTGGTGGATTTTTGTTGTTGTAAATATTGAAATCCTATTTTTTTGTCTTTGGGTTTTGAGGTTTGTGTTTTGTTTGTTTGTTTTTTTTGTTTGTTTTTGTTTTGTTTTGTTTTTTTGGTTGTTGTTGGATTAAAAAATTTATTTTTTTTAATCCGTCTTAAAGGGTTTGGGCTTTTTTTCTTTCAGCCTCTCTTTATATCAAGCAAAATTCGTTTAAACTTACCTAAATGGGATTGGGTTTTTTTGTTAAACATTTCCTATCACAATTGATTCTGCCTGACAAACTCAAAATTGATAGGACTGCTATCTCTAATAGTATTGAACGGCCCATCAGACTTCTGTGTATTTGAAAACATGTGTCCAAATGTGTAAGGGGAACCAGAATAAATTTAGAACAGATCCTTTAAAGATCTATATATTTGTTTTTTGGTGTTGTTTTTGTATTACTCTTTCGAAATTCCAGTTCTCCAATCTTCTTTCCTTTTTACAGTCCTTTTCCCCTGTCTTTTCTGTGCCAAAATTTTGAGCTTTTTTTTGTGTGACATATGTTCCATTGAGGGATGATTCAAAATGAAGCCTGTCTGAAAAAATATTTTATATGGTATGGGACAAAGTTGGTATTAAATAGAAATCTTCTTTTTTTATCCCATGGAATATTATTATTTATTTGTTTCTTATATGTAATAATTGTTACGGCTGTTATTTTTAGTAGGTAGTTTGAGGGATGAATTTAAAATGAAGCCTGTCTGAAAAAATAATTTATGTGGTATGGGACAAAGTTGGTATTAAATAGAAATCTTCTTTTTATCCCATGGAATATTCTTATTTATTTGTTTCTTATATATGTGTCACAATTGTTATTTTTAGTAGGCAGTTTACATACTCTACATTGTGAAGTTTTTTTCATAATTTAGTAAATGTTTCCATTATACAGCATGACTGTTTTGCTTGAACTAATAACTTCTTTTTTATGCAAAAGAATAGAATCAAAAATTCAGTGACTGTAATTTTAACACAAACTCTGTATTGTTTTTGTTTTTTTCAAGCTTCTTATTCCACTTTCCATGGCTGATATCTTTATATTTTTATTTTCGCGTGTGCATGTATGTGCAGCCTTGAAAATTTCCAACTGTTTTAACATCGTGGTATAAATGTTAAATGGTATAAATTGAGCTAATTAGTGGTCCTTCTTTAATGCTTGTGAGTTGTTTTATCTTGATGATAAAGCAAACCACTCAATAGCTTCAAGACGAGAAAAGATTAGAATAATAGAGACGAACAGAAAATGCTGTAGAAAGTGGTTTTTTTTTTCATTGACAACTTGTTTCCTTTGCCATACGTTGTGCATAGGGCAGGATGCAGGTTTGTCCAAGCTGGCTGACAAGGTGGTACAGAACGTCATTCATGATGCCCTGGCCGTGGCACGGCAGGGTAAGGGGCAGCAGACTCTAACGGGAGACACTTATTTTAATGCACATTTGTCTAACCAATGTGTAATGGGTGGCCAGATGGTAGATGTCAAGGCAAACAATAACAATAACAGTGATAGCAGGAGCAGGGAGAGAATAAAGCTGAAATCTTTTCCAGAATCTAGCCACAATCACACTCAACCATCTCAAAACCACACCCCATTACTAAGTTTCAAAAAAGAAGTTTATAGTACATTAAGAACCAGTAAATCTAATGAACAAGCTTATCCTAATGTCAATTCAGCTTCGGAGGTGTCCAAAAGCCCACACCCTGATGATGAATATGTTTCTATTCAGATCAATCCCATTCATTTATATCATGGTCAGACACAAGGTCGCATGAAAATAAAGTTTTCGATTCAATCTACTGTAAGGAGGAGGGTAAGCGCTGAACTTGAGAAAGGTTCTACCATTGAAGAGATTTATGCTGCAGTCACAGACCCTATTGTACATCACTATGGGGAGGCTATTGTTGAGACTCAAGCCAATCCAGAGTTTGTGGAAAATGTTGACAGAGATGACAGTTTTCAATCTTCAGTTAGTCCAGCCGATAGATATAATAGGCAGCAGCCAGTTCGAAATGAACAATCCATACCCTATGAAGAAACTGAAAGAAAAAAGGAGCAAGAAGAAATATATTCAGAAATGCTGAGGGAAAACAAAAATGCGGAAACAATGCCCTGTATTGCTGACGTTAATAAAGATTCAAATGGTGATCAATCTAGATTGGAGCCAAAAATGAAGACAGAGAGCTCGTGTCATTTTGATATAACAGAAGCTCAAACCAAAAATGAAGAAAATCTAGTGGAGGGCATCAATGCATTAGATGTCGATCAAGATCTCAAAAACCACCCTGATGGAATTGAAAGGCATTCAAGGGAAAAATCACCCAAAACGAAGAAAAAAGGCAAACCCAAAAGAAAGAAGGTGCCTTTAACTCCTGTTCAAGAATACTTTGAAGGGACTGTTGAAGAAATGGAGGAGTTTGAAGCTGTCCTAAAGAATGCTGATGATAGCTTTGAAAGACTTCTTATTACAGCTGAAGACAGTCTGCTTTTAGGAGCACAATCAGACCTGGAATCTGCATCTTCAGAAGTTTTGGATCTGAATGAATTTAGTGGCATTGCTCCTCTCGCCAATGACGAAAGTGCAGAAATTGGTTTTGGTGAACCAGGTCTTGAAAGTGAGCATAGGAATTTGAAGAAAGGCCTGAGCTCATTGAGTACAGAAATCAATGCATGCAGACGTAAGGAAACACCCATTGCATCTAAATTTAATGATTCCTCCAACATTCAAAATCAGGCCTCAGGTTATTTCAGAGGTACTCTTGATAACATCAGTACGTCTGGTTTCAGTCCAGAGAGAAACGCAGAAAACATAAATATTAGTACTGAACCTTACCGAAAGAAAATTGTCTCCAGTCCTTTACTACAAAAGATGAAATGGGAGAAGGCAGGTATTATTGCAAGTCCCTACTACAGAGGAAGAAAAAAGGAAATTGACACAGATGGAGCAGCCCCCCTGACAATTAACATGAAGAATGATCTTAAGAGTGAATTATCAGCGGAGATATTCTCCAAGTCTGAAGGAAAAACATCACACAAAAAAGATAAAATCAACTCTGAAAACCCATCTTCAGAAGTTGGGCAAAATAGAACTGATAAAATGGAAGAGATGAATGCTAAATGGAGCCTCAAAGAGGTAGCAGAAGGAAAGACAGATTTGACAATGCCACAAGGAACAATATATTCAAAGAATGATTTTGACACGTATCCAAATGAATCTTCCCATTTGGCTTCTCAGCAACCCATGACTGTGCATAGCTCTGAAGACTTATTGTTTGTGGATGCCTTTGAGGATCAAGAATCCATAGAAGACATTGCAGAGAGCCAGTTTGTTGATGCAATGGAGGATGTGAATGTTGAACTGAACTCAAAAAGCCTTGTTTTACAAGAAGCTGTTAGTGAGGAAGAAGCTGATCCAGAACAGTTTCCTTATCTAGATGAAGATCAAGAACTTAACAATAAACAGGTTCCGGGCTTGTTTGAACCAATACCAGAAAAAAATGTTGAAACAGTGCTGAATTTAGTTTGTGTGAAACAATTTGAAGAAACTTCTTTTAAAGCTGTTCATGTCAAGGAAGTGGAGACCCCAATCACTGAAACCTTTTTAGCACAGAACAATGAAACACCTCCACTTAGGACATTGCATGTGCATGAGACTACCAGTTTTGACACAGAGACTCCTACCAGGACAGGAAGTATATTTGGAGATGAAATTGTGCCTAATAGAAAATTTGAGGCAATCATAGACACACCTGTTGGAATCCAAATGTCAATGAACGAAGCAGTGCCTGTAAATAATTTAGAGGCAGTCATAAATGAATCAGTACTTGTAAAGAAAATGGAAACTGTCATAGATGAACCAGTACCTCTGAAAAAAATAGAGACAACCAAATATGAAACATTACCTGCAAAGAAAATAGAGACAGCCATTGATGAACCTTCATCTGAAGGGAAAAGAGAGACACTCATAGATGAACCAGTGTTTGTAAACAAAGTAGAGACAACCAGATATGAAACATTACCTGCAAAGAAAATAGAGACAGTGATTGATGAACCTTCATCTGAAGGGAAAAGAGAGACAGTCATAGATGAACCAGTATTTGTGAACAAAATAGAGACAACCAGATATGAAACATTACCTGCTCAGAAAATAGAGACAGTGATTGATGAACCTTTATTTGAACGGAAAAGAGAGACAGTCATAGATGAACCAGTGATTGTGAAAAACATAGAGGCAACTAAGTATAAAGCATCACCTGCAAAGAAAATTGAGACAGCCATTGACGAAACCTTGCTTGTAATGAGACAGAAAATGGCAGAGGAGACAGATGCAAATAAATATGAAGTATTACCTGTAAAGAGAATAGAGACAGTCATTGATGAACCCCTACCTGAAGGGCAAAAACATGCAGTTATAGATGAGCCTTTGCCTTTAAAGAAAAGAAAGGTAGTCGTAGGTGAACCCTTGCCTGAAAAGAAAATTCAGGCAGCCATTGGTAAATCCTTACCCATGAAAAAACTAGAGACAGTCATCGATGAACCTATTTCTTCCAAGCACAGTGTTGCAACCACAGATGAACCACTGCCTTCCAAGAAAAGAGTCACATCCAGTGATGTCCAAGTTCTCATAAAAACAATGGAAATGCTTCAAGACGAGCCAGCTCCTGAAGAGAAAATTGAGACAGTCATAGACAAAGAACCATTACAAGCATATGAAACGAGACCCTCCTTCAACCAAACATCTTTTGCTGAAACTGATACTGACCTTGATGATGCAGGGCCTTTTGGACAAAGCAGTATGGTTGATGAATCATTTTCCGAGTGTTTGTCAAATGTTTCTGATCCAAGTCCACAGCAGTCCATACTTATTGAAAGTGAAGCTGATCATTTTCAAGAAGACTGGGAAACACCTATTGATGATATCTTTCATCAAGATAATGAAAGGATGGGATTTGAGTGTGATGATAAAAGCCATGACCTGAGAAGAAAAAAAGAAAATGATCAGGTTCCCAAACAACAAAAGAATGATGAGAAAGAGCGCACCTCCAATGATTTTATTGGAAGGGGAAATGAGAGGGTGCCAGATGCTGTTCTTGGTAAGGAACAAAAGCCGGCATATTATGACACCATTGTGAACAGAGGACACAGTTCAAATGATAGGAACGTTGATACTGTCAGTGATGACTTTGAACCAGTCAGCACCAGTGAAGAGAGTAACAGTGACAATTACCTGCCCATCATTAAAAAAATGGCAACAATTGATGACCTCATCAAAAATAATGAAGTAGAAACAACATTTGATATCATTCCTAATAAAATAACAGAAACGTTATTAGATGATATTGCTCCTCCAGATAAAATTGAAAATGCATTCTATGACACAATCTCTGTCAGCAGGAAAGAGTCCGTTATCAATGAGGGTTTGATGAATACCCATAGAAATGGTGAGAGAAATATAAAAGGACCAAATGAAGTTGATACTGCCTCTGCACAAACAGGTAATCCTGAAACTGGACCTTTAACAGGGAATTTAGAATCCCATTCACAGTCATCTCAAGGCCATCCTGATCAGAACCAATCATCCATGGAAACCCAGGATCCTGTTCATTCTGTTGCGATGACAGAGAAAGACGCTGTGAGCTATGGTCATGGTGGACCTTCAGCCTTGGATCTCTCTAATAGAAAACAAAGAGATGATGAGGCATTTGATAGTCAAGGAGTACAAGATCCTTACTGCTCATCCAAAGCTGTTTTAGATGAGTTTCATCTTAGAAAGCACAATGAGTTGATGAACCTCCCTAGTGCAAAGAGTTTTTTCAATCCTCCTGTCATTACAGTCTATCCTGTTACCGGAAGCCAAAGCCCAACAGAAGCCATGCCTCCTTTGCCCGATACTGTGGATGTTCCAAGTGTATCAGATGATGATGACACCATTCAACGGGAGAGTAGAACGAGAAAGCGTACATCCCAAAGACATGCAGTGCCTCCACCACAGGTACCTCAAGGAAAGCCAAAATGGAAACCAAAACCAAGAGGACAAAAAGGAAGCCACCGGGAAAGCCAAAGAGATGATGCATCTTCTGCGGGGCGTTCTGAGAGTGCTAGTCATGTATCAAAGGCTGACATGAAAAGTTTAGAAAATGTACCATCTGTTAAATCAGACAGAAATTCAGAACTTTCCCATCCTCATCTGGGCTCTGTTGAGGACCAGGAAAGAAGATCAAAACTGTCCTCTAGCATCAAGACTGAGAAAGATGAGCATGGTAAAATTGAGGGAGATAGTGCTGGCAGATGGACTCAAGAAAGGAGTAAAAGAGGACAGCAGGAAAGAAATGAAAAATATGATGACCATCAAGACATGATCATTTCTAGAAAGAGAAGTGAAGAAACCACAAAAGATTCAGGAAACTCTGACAATGATAAAAGATATAGAGCCAAAGAGTATGGTATGTCAACTAAAGACAGTCATGAAGAAAAGAAGACATCATCTGAGATTATTGGTAGCAGAAAAGAGAGAAAAGTGGACTTAGAGGAAGACAGACATAGAAGACCAATGAAAGAGAAGAGAAGATCCCCTTCAGATTATGATGACAAACAAGAGAAAGGCCAAGACAGAAGATTTTCTAGAAAAAGTAACACAAGATATCTCTCGGAATATGAATCCAATGAAGATGGTAGAGACAAAGACAGAAGATTGTCCTCCAGAAAAGATAGGACAAGATCTCCTTCAGATTATGATAATGAAGAAATGGGCAAAGATGACACCAGATATGTCAGAAAAAGTAAGAAGAGATCTCCAGAGCGTGACAGTAATGAAGAAAGAGGCAAAGACAAGCGACACAGTGCAAGAAAAGACAAGCCAAGACATCCTTCAGATTATGATAACTATGAAGAAAGGGACGGAGACAAAAGATTTGCTAGAAGAGATCAGAAAAAATCTCCATCTGATTATGATGACTATGAAGAAAGAGACAGGGATAGAAGATATGCCAGGAGAGATAAGCCAAAATCTCCCTCAGGTTTTGATGACTATGAAGAAAGGGACAGAGACAAAAGATTTGCTAGAAGAGATAAGAAAAAATCTCCATCTGATTATGACGACGATGAAGAAAGAGACAAAAGATTTGCCAGAAGAGATAAGAAAAAATCACCATCCAATGATGACATTGAAGAAAGAGACATAGACAGAAGATATGCCAGGAGAGAAAAGATAAAATCTCCATCTGGGTATGATGACAATGAAAATATAGATAAAGACAGGAGACATCCTAGTAAAGATAAAAGACGTGGTTCTAAAAAAGAGGAAAAGGCTGTGAGGAAAGATGAATTAGCATTTGATTATGACACTGAAAGACTTGAATCTGAAGTGAGACATTCAAGGAAATGGAAGCCAAAAAAGTCTGATGGTGATAATGATCAGGCAAATGAAGACTATGGCAAAAGAGGGATAGGAGAGTCCAAGAAAGAGGTTCCCCGGGAATCTGATCACCATGGTGATAAAAAATCTGGTTATGACAATGAAAGGAAAAGGGAAAGTTTCCCAAACCAAATTGAAGCTGGTGAAAAATCTGGATATCAGGACAAGATAAGACAAGAAGAAACCTTTCCAAACCAAAATCGCTTCAATCTCAAGGCAAAACCTGATGATTACCACAGTGAAGGGTATAGGCAAAATATTGATGAACCTAGTCGGGAGAAAACAGGATATGTTGGCAAAAGAAATACAGATCCCATCGATCAATTTTTAGATAGCCCCCGTTATGAAGTGGATGTGGAAAAGTCGCCCCGGCTCCAGCGCCGAAGAGGTGGGGCCATTGCTAAAGAACCCAATAGTAAAAGGTCAAACAGTTCAAAACTTTCCCCTAGCAATGGAAAACTTATTTCATCTATCAGCAGTGAACACTTGCTTCACCCCTCAGGCATTAGGCATCATAAATCAACTGCTTCCTTAGCTTCTTCCATGGGCTCAAGAGGATCTAGAAGCAATAGTCCAAGAGCATTTACCAAATCTGAAGCTATTCCTATTGGAATGCAATTGAATCCATTAACTGGAGAGCCTTACAACTTTACACATCCGTTAATGCTATCTATGGAGAGTCTAGGTTCAGGTAGCAACGTTAGTTCGAGAATGATGAGAGCCAAATCTGAATCATCCCTTTATGCTCAAAGGCTGTCACCTCACAGAAGTCATAATGTATCTGCAGAGAATCTAGACAATGTAAGTGATGATGAAACAGATTTAAGAAAGCTAGACATTGCTAATGATGATGATCTGCAAGATACTAAAGTGAAAACAGGTCAAAAACAAAGAAATGGAACTGAAAAGGAAGAAGTTTATCTGCAAAAACATGAACATGTTGAAAATGAAAAACAAAGAGTTCAAGAAAATTTTACAGATCATGAATATAAATTGGAGAAAAGACGTGATAGAAAACAAAGCGAGGACCAATACCCAGATTTTGAGGGAAAGAACAAATTGGAAACAAAGAAAGAGAAAAGATCTGAAAAAGAAACTGGCATTGTTGCTGAAAAAGATCATGTAAGAGCAATAACAGAAAAGCAGGAAAGGCAGCCAGCAGGGGAAGCTGAACCAGATTTTGAAGAGGTCAAACCCCTCAGAAGAGAACAGCAAAGACGATCAAAAAGGGGTATTGATGATGATTCTGAAAGGAATAAGGATAACAAATTTGAAAGTGGCAAGAATAAGGGAAGAAGGTCTAAAAGAAGAACCGACTCAAAATCAAAAGAAAATACTGAAAACAAATCAGATCATTTAGACTACCCTAGTCATGAGAAGACCAAGGCTACAGTGGAAGAAGAATTGGAGAAAGCATTAAGACCAAGACTCAGTAAAGCATCAAGAATTGCCAATGATGAAACAGATGTTTACAGAAAGTACCCAGAAGGCTATGATCACCACACACAAAACAGGAGACAGATGTCACTCGATGATTCAAGTGGTACCATTCCAGTAATAGAAAGGAAGGCAAAAAATGACCGTCAGAGAAAGCTCGGCATGGACACCACAGCTGAAATTGGTAAATATATGGGAACTCCACTGTCACAGGAAATTGAGTCACCATTGCTTTTCAGCACAGTAGATTCAGAAATGCCCAGAAAGGATAGTGAGGATGATCTGTTTCCACCTCCAAAGAAGGGCTTCTTGGGTAGGCTAAGTTGTGTGGGTGGCAAAAGTTCGGAGGCTGCCAAAAAAAATCAACTCGCTCCAAATAAAGCTCCAATAGAAAAACCTGTCCCTTTTGATCAAAACAAAAAAGAGCTTGATTATTATGAGGAGGGAGAAAAGAGGAAGACAAAGAAACTCTCCAAAGATCAAAAAAAGGAAAACAAGACTGGCTTCTATTTTCGCCAAGAAGGGGATAGTCAAGGTGAATCAGATACTGATCTGAACGAAACTCATCCTCCTACAAAAAACTATCATGAGAGGGCAGATATTTTTCAAACACCGAAATCCCTCTCATCATTTGCTGCTGAGTCAAAGGATGGTGAGGATTATAGGGATTACTTTAACCAACAGGACAGTGTGAGGGCTAAGAATTTGGAAGTAGATGAGAAAAAAGATGGCAAACATCACAGTAATTATGGGGAAGAGCTAAATGATCTATCCAGGAGTGTACCATATCGAGTCAAGGATAAGCCATCAAGGTCCAGTGATCGACGGCGCTTAAATAAAAGGGAATCCAGGGAAGTGAGCCCTCACAGTGAGCATAGTGATGATGAAAATCAGTTTGCAGGTAAGATATGGCAACGACGAACCAAAAGGGACAAGCAATCCAAACTTAGGCCTAGATCCTCTAAAAGTTTAGAACGACCTAAAGACAGTGAAGCAACAGGTTTGGTTAGCGAAGAAGTCCTAATTTCTTATGTAGATGACAAAATCAAGAGACCTACTGAATCAGGATCTGTTAGTTCTTCACCACATCAACAAGAGTTAGATTCACATGTTGATAATCCTGTTGATGAACTGGTAAGTGGCCAAGGGGTTGAAACGTCTGTTGACCTCTCTGAGGTACATTATGTCAAAAGACATGAAAGACGACTCTCCCATGATAACGGCAATTTGCCACTTTCAAAAGACTTAACTCCGAGGTCGGGTGATTCTTCCCCTGTTCGTAGACGCGTGTCCCAGGTTTCCCTCACAGGGTCATCCTCATCAAGGCCTCGTTCAGCCTCAACAGTTTCTAACCCTCTCATATATCAACCTTGGAGAGCCAAGGCACGCCGACGTAGTCGTTCCATGTCAGTTAGCGAAATGATGTATGCTGCAGGTTTTCCAAGGCCCAGAAGTAGGTCTCTTTCAGTAGGTGAAATCACTTATAATAGCACTGTAGCTAGTCATGTAGCTCGCAGGCGTTCTCGCTCAGCATCTGTTACTGAAATAACTTCTCGTATGTACCAACCACGCCTACGCTCTCATTCAAGAGGCTCTATAGGCGACACCTCGTTGGGATCTGTTGCCCCTTTTAGACAACGCAAATTCTCAGGATCTCCATCATTCCCTGCCGGTAATGCCCAATTTTTTCTCCTTAATCTGTGCATGCTTACATCACTGGCGCTGGTGTCCAATGCTCCTCTTGGCTCTTCATTCATCATTACACTAAAATACACCAAACATTTAATTTATATTATATTCTCTAAATTGGCTTAATTCCAGTTATTTCTTTTGGGTGAATAGCACCTGCGGTATTTACTTCTTTGCCATTTTCAAGATGTGCATTCATATATCAACTATATGATATACTATCTCATAGCCTTCATATTAACATTTGTTTGTAGAGGTGACTGTCAATGAAGGTCAGTAACCACTGATGACAGGTGGTGGGGTTTTTATGACCATCCAAAGCCGATTAGTGGAGAGAAAAAAGAGGATGCAAACATAAAAATCTCACCGTGTTATTTTCTCACACAAACAACAGCAGTTTTATTAAACAGAAATGCAATGGACAAAAAACCCAAAGTTCTAATCAGGCTTGGTGCACTGATATGAAGTGAGCATTAAATTTTGTAAACATTGAATGTAATAAGCCATCGCAGTAACATTTACACAATGAAAACGGTTTAAATATAATATATGATATTAAAGTGACTTTTCACATAGATTTTACCTAGAAGTACTTACTAGTGGACAGGAACACCTGATTCTTGGTAAGTCACACACACACACACAAAAAAAAACCCCGACAAAAAACTACAGACATGGCAGAATCTGTGGAATAAGTAAATAACAGTAACCTCTGTCAGTATGTATCACAATCTTTCCCTGCATGTACTGACCCTTCAAGTGAAACAAGTTTCCCTCAACACCCTACCTTTTATCTACCTTGATGTAAATTATTCATAATCATGCAACCTAATAACCAGCGTCCAATGGGAGAAGAATCTACTCATTTCAGAAAGAAGTCCATCAAAATGACTGACTGTTTCTGCTGGAAATATATATAACGTTCCCAAGGTTAATCTTATCTGGCCACCCATTGCCACTTTACGTACTTTTTTTTTTACTGTTTAAATCTAATCAATGACTTACTTACATTCTTGGAGATATATTTAAAGAAAAAGAGAAGGAAACAAAAAGAAAGCACAAAACTAATCACATTTGAAGTTTTCTGCAGAATTCCCACCCAGAAGATTTTCACAATTTCATAATTTGTTTGCCATATGTTTAAAATAATTAGTTCTCTAAACCCAGTAATGTTTCCATCGTTTTTTGTTTGTTATTGTTTGGTTTTTTGTTGTTTTTGGGGGGTGGGAGGTTAAAATCTTTTTCTTTTGTGGGTTTTTTTTTTCCTGTGTTGGATTTTTTAAATTTAGTGTTGTGTTTTTTAAGTAACCGTGGCAGCAATGGTTGCAGTGGTCATTGGCTGGCTTGTTCCAAATCTTGTGCTTACTAAAAATGCTATAGTTTTGGCTAGTGTTTGACCGCAGAGTTTTCTTAGCACAATAAATTTCTTTTCCTTCCTTTTTGCTTAAAAGAGATCTGAATTTTTAAGTTAAAAATGTATTTATATAGCTTTAAAGGTAAATACTGGTACGCCTATATAGAAGAATTAGAGAATGATCTTGACTTATGAGAAGAAATAAGTTAAGGATATCAAAGACTGTCTTACCTTCAATTGCATAGATGGTAATAACAGTTCATTTATTACAAAATACACCCCTGCAGAAGTTATAGTCATCGGTGGTGGTAGAGAATGGCTAAACCTTTTAATAGATATAATTAAGACTTAAAATTAGCTTTCAAATTTTACCTTTTCCTGCCGATCAATTGCAGGATATAGTTGTTTGCTCCCGATCTACTGTCCATTCTCTGTCTCCTCAAAAGCTTTGCATTCATATTGAGATATAATTTTGCATTCCCAATGTCAAAGCTAATCTCATTCCGCTCTCTCACTCCGCAATCAACTGCAGCACAAGAACATCATTCCCACCTTTTTCGTACTCCAGTGGTGACTGCCTAAAATGCAGGTTTATCCTATTTGTAAATGCTTGCCTGCAATTTCAGTGGAACCGATTTTTTCCCCAATGTAATTTGCACCTCTAATTGCCCATTTCAAAACACATTTTCACCTAAATGCCTGGTCTTAGGGTCAACCACAGGCATAAACATTTCCACCTTATCGGAAATATGTCCATAATTAATGAAGATTTTTTTCTTACATATCATGTAATTGATATATAGGGCTGATCGAACCTTATTAATAATTTATATATAGCTGGCAATGGTATCATCACCCTTTATAAACCTCTCCTCTTTGATCCATTGGCTCACTGGCAATGAAATCGAGTAAGCTTCCCAATACTGCCTTCACTGCTCTTTCCTCAGTCTTGTTACCTGTTACTCATCAGCATCGTCATTTGTGGCAGTTGCTGACAGCGTTGATGCCTTGACGATCTGTCACTATCATTCTCAGTATTCTGCAAGTCTGTAGGTGGATGCCTCTGACTGCTTTGTGTTTTTCCATATGTTATCCATAGAGCTGGCCCCGCGGAAAATTGCATTTTCAAATCGCAAAAATTGCATTTAAAACACCAAAAATTGCATAAAAAAAGAGCAAAATTGCAGGTAAAAATTGCAAAGAAATATAGCAG
>JAOYNN010561208.1:0-13593 GCA_025770095.1 Goniobranchus kuniei
GAAAATGGCAAGTACAAAATTAAAATATTAGAAAAATGTACTGATTGCAAAGTAAAAATGGAAAAAACAACAACAACCGAAAAACAAGCACTTTTGATTTCAAAATATAAATCAAAACATGTAAACAAAGTCAGCAGCTGTACAAAAACTAGACAAAATAATCACTGTCTTAAAACTTTTTTTCCACTTCAAACTAAAACAATGCAGTAAAAAAAAATACCTGACTTATTTGATTGCATTTGGGGTGAATGAAATGGCAACATATTCTCCAAGGAGAAACATGACAGGACTTTGAACAAAAATCAGCATGACCCTTTCTCATTGGGGGACAACTTGCTTGAAAATTTATTTTTTTTCTCAAGAAATTATCCCTGGTTTAGAGAATCAATCAATACACCAGAATATCAACCACAGTGTCAAGGTCATTCCACAACAGAAATGTAATGATTAAGGAGAAGCAGGTTTTGGTTTAAAAACAGGATTTAGACTATTGAACTAAAATGATAACTCTAACAGTAGGCAAAATTAACTCAGGATAAGTGCTTTCATCTGATCAAAATTCTCATAAAAACAAAAACAAAAAGAAAAAACAAACAAACTTAAAAAATCAAACAAATCAAACAATCACACACAAAAAAGCATACAAACAAACAAAAACAAAAAAGCTGTAATCTATCTAGGCAATTGTGGTTTGTCCATGACTAATATAGGTCTCTGTCTGAGAATGGAAATTGAAAACATCTTTTCAGACCCAATGGACAGCTAAGGAGATAATCCATGAAAAGGACAGTAAACTTGATTTTGACTGTGACTGAACCTAACAGACTGTGTTCCAAACAGTTTTATCCAAAGAATCAAAATCTCATTAAGTTTGCTAAGATCCTCAAGTCAGCATGCATCCTTAATATGATGCAAGTGCTTGATTCTGCTATGTAGCCTATATCAAGATAATTTCAGAGGCGTCCCAGATTGGTGACCATGGCTGTTTCTTCTGGCCACATGAATGCACTTTATCATCCTACTGTCCTGCACACAGGACTTCCAAAACTTACAATTAATATGACATCTAATGAGCTCAGCAACAAGTGCCGTATAATCCTGTCTTCATTTGCATTGTTTTACTCATTGAAGTTTTAGAATGAAAGAACCCAGTTTTGATAACACTGACAAACACTTTCCTTGTTGTAAATGATTTCTTTTCTAAACAGATTACGACATGAAATTAATGGGCTGATTTGTCCAAGGGAAAAAAATTCTATTTCCAAGAAAATCAACGTGTCGAAGGAACATAATTTTTTGGCACCCTGTTCTTCGACAGAGACTAATTATAGAATCTGATTAGTCCAATCACCACAAATGATACAACTTGACACCAAGTTATAGAAACCAAGAGCAAACTCTAATTCACATGATCTGTAACAAAATCAGCCTTTTGGTAGGAAAAGGGTTAAAAATGGAGCAAACTGTAAAATAAAAGTAAAAACAAAATGACTAAGGGATTAGATATTCAGAGATCAGCCACTCAAAGAAAAGAACAATTGGAAGGAGAACATTTTCTCTTTGGTGTGCAAAGTAACATGACCCATTTCTTAATAGTTCAATTTAAATATCATTAATATTAATTTCAATATATAATACAAGCAGGGTCAGAAATATTCATGGAAATCATAAAAATGGCCCCAAAAGCAAACAACAGTTGAATCATATTGCATAAATAACAAAATTGAACACACCAGCAGGAAACTGCTAATAAAAAAAATATATACACATTGTTTGTCAAATATATGAATGTATGTAAAAGAATAGTACACAGCACAATCTTTAAATGAAATGACAATACACAGATTATTCATACAAACACCCACATATTTACAAACACAGACACATACGTATGTACATCCACCTATTAATGAGCATGAAATGTCTAACACATATTGATCCCAATTTGAATAAAATATTTCTAAAAACTCAAAATCAGATCTAATTACAATAACATAATTATAAATACAATTTTGGCTGATTTGATTATAAATCACAGTATGTACAAGGACAATTGAAGGAGAGGCCTTGAAACCCATTAAAACTAAAGATAATAACAAAGGTAGCATGCACTGAAAACTTTAACAGCAAAGACAAAACAACTCTAATCTAAGGCAACAACAATAGAATCACAGATACATAAATAACATCACCTCATCTTCCACCAAAATTAATTGATTTTCATGACTTTTAAGGAAATACACAAAAAGGAAATATGACTGTAACACCAGGTTTTAATCTAAAAAAAAAAAAAAGGCAACATAACGCAACTATGATTTAAAAAATCATAGATTGATCGTGTTCATTAAATTCATGCATAGTTTGTCCATTAAAATCTGGCATTCAAGTCCTATTTCAGTTTTCCTCTTGTCTTTCCTTAAAAATTCATACAAAATTACACAGATGGATTTCTACAGCGACAATGATATGCAGCATGCAGTAAAGCACAACAAAAATTGTATGAACAAAAACACATAAAAAAACCCAACTTCAACAGAAATCCCACACCAATGCCAATGGCAATGGATTAAATAGACACCCCATCTTAAACGTCACTTCAATAAATGGTCAAACTCTGCGAAAGCACCAAATTCATGGATTTGCAGATTCACAGTGGATAGATCAAAAGATGGTGCATTTTAGCTTTTTGGTGGTATAAATGAAAGTATGAGCATTATTCTTTCAACTGATAATTTACATTTTATCACAGATCTTTGCTTTTGAACATGGCAAATTAAAGCAATAATATTAAGGACTTTTTATAAACTCTTTGGCCTAAGGTCCAATCTTTCTCAACTGTGAGTGTTAAAACAAAGAATCTTTCCCTTCTCACATATATGAATTGGCCAATTCCTGTCTTTGATTTGTGGGATAATTAACTGGTTGGCAAGATGGCTGATCAAAATTTGGGGCAAGTGAAAACTACTTGAAAGGATTTTTAAGGGCTCTTCCCATATTTTATAAAAACTGTTTAAGAACTGAAAAAAAGTTAAATATCCTTTTAAGGTATTGTTTAAAGACTTTTAAGAATTGGTATGAACTACATTCAAAAATTACTTTTGTAGAAAGTTCATAATTGGCTTTTCTCTAATTATTACGGCTTCTGTTTTGAGAATGGCGTAGGTCAAGATCAAATACCGAAGTGACCAGCTAAAACGGCTGCCACATAACAGCCTGTTCTTTCAAAATGGACCATTATGATTGCAAAACCAACTTCTTTCCTTGAAATTAAGACCTCTAATTGGCAGGTTACAAAACAATCTCTCACGCCACATTTCGGTTGTGGCCAATCATATATTGCCACCAATGGCATCACTGACAAGTGACTATCTATTCCACTCTTACCATGCCAGTCTCATTTGTAGGAAGATCTCTTAATCTCGTTTGCTCCCTCAAAGCAATTGTGACGTTTCCTCTGTTTCTGGTGGACTCTTTGTGCCATTTATCCTACGCACAATTGCTCTAATGGCTACCTACATAGTTTTGTATCTTTATCAGCAAGAGAGGTTATTTTGCCACCCTACAGCCAAATTGCCTAAATTAACCATTTCTACTGCTCCCAGAAGACTGATACTCAGCCGAGGACTATTGCATTTGACTTTTTCATTTACACTATGAAGTAAGATATGACTTTAAGTTAACAGGCACTATTCATCCTAACTATTAAGTAAGATATAACTGCAAGTGAACAAAATATATGACATTATTTACTTTTACTTTACAAGAGAATAATTCAAAAGCAACAATAGTTTGCTGCCTTTTTGAAATAAGCTTACAACTGAAACAATTCCAATTAGATTTTTGTCCAGTTATGACTAAGTCTTTAGGGGTGTAGCAATTAAATATTACTGACAGTCAATTATCACTGACGTTTGATTTTTTAAAAAAAGCAAACAATAGGTATGCTGCAGAAATAAAGTACAAAATCTAAAACCTGATACTTCTGATAACATTAGAGGCTGGTTCTTTTTGTCCTGTTAAGCCCCTCAAGTCAAAATTATGTACGACTCCTGCCAAATTTCCTCAAGACAAATACTGCCTGATGATACACACCTGCATTAAAAAGGTCACAACATGTTGAATGTCACGTGGTTGGACACATATATTATATAAATGACATCCAATCTTGGAAGTAAGACACATGCTCCTTTACATTGACAACTTTAGCAAGCTCATCGACTTACTGTCCAACTCAGGTCAATGTCTTTTCAAGTCTGATCATTAGAATTACCCTTAAACATGAGACACCTTCCTGTAGTCCATTACAGGGATAAATTGATATGCCTTGGAGTTCTCTTCTAGGAATGATTTATTCTGCCTTGATTGCTCTGCTGGGACAATTTGCTGTGCATTTCAGAGCTTTGCTTGAACAATTTGTTATGTACCTTGGACCACTTTGTTAGGAAGATTTGCCATGACGATACCAGTAAGAAGCTATGGCAGAGGCCTGAGACTCAGCCATTCGAGCAGCGCGAATGTCATACTCTAATTTGAGTTTCTGTTTAAGTTTATGTATAGCTTCCATGTGCTGTTTGTCTGCATCATCAATGGATGGTACACTTGAGGATGACTGTGCCTGAGCTAAATTGTGTCGCTTTGTAGTATTCAATGTTTCTAACAACCCTGAGTTCAAATCTCCTACCGATGAAGATCTAGGAATCACAGTGGTCAACAGTGGAGTAGGTGAGCTTCTGGCTGACTGAGACATCTGAGACAAGTGTTGATCTTTCTCTCTCAGCTCACGAAGAAGTCTCGTTTTCTCATCCACCAAAGTCGTTTCTCTTTCTCTCAATCGTAATTCAATTTCTGTCACCTGCTCTTCCATCAGTCTTTTCTGTTTCATCAACTGCATTTCCGTTTGATCTTTAAGTAAACAAAGCTGCTCTAGATGCCGTCTCTCAGCCTCACAATGCTGAAGTTCAATCTGCCTTTGGGTTAACATCTGATGAAGGTGGTCGAGCTCTTCCATTTTCTCCATCAAATCTTCCTGAATTTTCCTTAAATTTTCTTCTTTCAAGGCAGCCTGGCCAATGGCTTCAGAAACACTGGGGCTTTTCCCATCTTCTAAGTTCCTCAACATCTGAAGCAGGTTGTCCCTTTGTTGCTGTATAGAAAGCAGCTGATGATTCATAGATTTGCGCCATTCATCTGAAGTGCGCTCTTTTTCCATCAATTTCTGCTTCACAATAAGTACAACAGCGTCTTGTTCCCTAATCCTAGCCCTAAGGGATGTATTCTCAGCCTCAAGCATTTTATTTTGTTCGAGACATATGGTCAGTCTCTGCCTCAGGATGTTCAGTTCATCCCCTGTTAAAACCTCATCATTCTCCTGCCAGGATTCACCTACCTTGGGTTCAACACCAGTTGTCTCCTCTCCCCTTTTCCAACTAGTAACCACATCTTTGGCCATCTGATCTTTCCTCAGTGCTTCTTGGAGCAGACTATTCTCTTTACTATACATTGCCCTGGTTTCCCGCAAATCTTTCCTGATCTGATTAAGTTCCTTGGCCAAAGTTTTGTCTTGCAAGTCTGAGACAGGAGGTGTGTCCCTTCCAATGCTCAAATCAGGGGTATTCAGGCTACTTGATAAAGTGCTGCTGCTGGAAGACGATGCGAAAGATCCATCAGTTAGATCTACTTCTTCTGTTCCTAGAGTTTCTTGGTGTTGTACATCTAATGGTCCCTCATTTTGTCCAACTGCCAACTGTCGAAATTGTCTTGAGGCAATTTCAAAATCTTGTTGGCTGATCAATGCTAAACCCTCTCCAGCAGCTAATTCTACATCAAACACCCCAGGAGATTTCGGATCAGAGGCTGTGCCAAATTTGATAGTTTTCCTCATTTCCTCCTCATTTACACATGTACTTACCTCCCCCTTCCTATCTGTCTCTCCAGGCATCTCAGAAATAACACATATGCTACTTTTGTCATTGGAATCAGAAACACCATATGTAAGACAGCTCCTACTCTCTGAGGAGTGACTCTCGACCAAAACAGAAGGATTAGAAGTTGGGACAATGACTTGTGGAGAAGACTCAACTGACACTGATTTCTGACAAGACATTCTTTCTAAAGAACCAGAATCCATGTTATCAGATACAGGCATTTTGGGATAAATGAGTCGATTAAGATCTTCCCGTAGACTTTTAATAACTTTGTCTTTAAACTGCACTTCTTTCTTTAAACTCTCCATCTCTTCCCTAAGCATTTCAGCCCTCCCATGATCTTTGTCAGAGGCATGAGAGTGCAAGTATTTCAGATTGGTTAATTCAGCCTCCAACTTCTTTAGACAATGCTCTTTTTCTAAAATGTCAGTGTTTGACATGAAGTCCAAATTATGGCCAGGGTTAGCACAATCATCTAAATCTACTTGTGTATATTTATCAACACTTTCTTTAACAACTGTCATCATATCCAACACTTCTTTCTCTTCGGTCACATTAATGCTCGTGGCTTTAGTTGCATTCTCTAACTGATGTCTAACTCTACGTTCATCTGCAATTCTTATTCTTAAAGTTTCATTTTCTTGTTGGATTTCAAATAAAGTATTCAAATTTTCCACAGAAATTTCTTCATCTAAGCCCTCTCTTTCTAACTTTAAAAAATCATTAAGGAATAATACTTCCTCTTGAACACAGTTCGGTACATCTGATAGTTGCCCAGGTAAAATCCCACCATTATTATCATCTGAAATGGCAGTGCTAGGGATTAGCAAGCCACTTTCCTCAGACAACAAATCATCCCCATCTACACTAGATTTGACTATATATCGCAGCAACCTCCCATAACTTTGCCTCACCTCTTGGCAATCCTGCCGCATACAGCGTCCATCAAACACCTCCCAAACACTTCCATGTTGTGGGTCTCTTTCAAATCCTCCGGCATCGTCGATGGTTGTGGTGAGCTCCCATTCAAGAGGCAGATCCTGACTTGATTGCTGAGAAATGTCTGTAAACTCCTCTAAGAACCTCTCTCTGGCAGAACTTGTCTCACTCATTTCAGTATGACAAGAGCCGGCCTCACTTGACACATTGTCTGAAGGAAGAGCATCTGTAGCCTTGTTGCTTTCACTACTTTCCTCATGGACCTGCACACAGCTGTTAACACTTTGAACAGAAGGGACAATGGCAGCTTCAAGGTGGACAGGTGAGGTGGAAGTCAGGGTATTTGATGGAGAAACCACTGGAGATTCTTCTGGTCTTAAGATCTCACTGACTCGTGTTTGGGGGAAGGGGACTTGGGAAACAGGACTCTCCTTTCCTGAGATCTTGGACTGCAATTCATGTTGGACCCGATGATGCCGACCCCATGTCTGAGAAATTTCAATCTGTTTCAGGAGCTCATCACGAGCCTCGGCCAATTCCTGGAGAAGAAGAAATGTCAGCAATAAAAATTGCATGCTTCATCAATTGAGATAATTAAGCTTCAAATAAGTCTTTTTATTTAAACCTGGAGGTGCATGCAAAGGAAATGTCAAAAGAGAGGAACATACAAGACACAAAGAAGTGTCATTGCAATTTACATAAATAATGTATATGCTATCATCATTTAGAATCAGACTTTCCCCAGGACAGGTTATGAGGACCTAATTTGTAAAGATATGAGAAGCAACAAGGATAGTCTATGCTGTCTTAATTTATTACCATTGCTTACACAACACTTATTTCTATTTTCTAAATCACTATCAGAATTAGGAGTCTCAATAAAAATTACTATCACTACAACTTCGAAGGATACTGCTACAACTACTAAATAAAGTGAAAAATTCATATTTCCTTTGGCTACTTTAACATCCTCTCTACAGGCCCAACATAATTCCTCACCTGATTTTCTTTGCTCAGCTGCTGAACCTTTTTATCCAATTCTTCACTGCCTTCAGCAATATCTGGCATGCCATCATCCATCGAACTGTTATTTCTTTGATCTTCCTGGATGTCTCCTGGATTGCTTTTGGCCATTTGCCCTTGCCTGGCCTGCCTCAATTCTTTCAAATGGCGCCTTTCCACATCTCTACGCACCTTTTGCAAAGCTTTTGCAAATTTGCGTTCGTAGTCATTCTTGATGGACTGAGCTCTCTGGTTTACATGAAGCTCCATCTCCCTTTGATAGTCTTCTCTCTTAGACTCATACTCCACCACAAGGTCTCTTTTCTGGTTTCTCATTTTAGTCACATACTCCTCCTCTAGTTTTTCTCTAAGGTCATCAAGTTTGCGATTCATCTCAGAGAACTTTATAGTCAATTCTTCACTTTCCTGCTGATCGCCATCATTTGCTTCCAGACTACAATTTGCATTTTGATTAGAATCTTCAGCAATAGGAACTTGTTTGTTTTCAGGATTCAAACTCATGTCAAACTCATTCTCAGGCACTGGAATGTTACTAAAGTGAAACTGCTGCTTTTCCTGCAAGGTGGGTGATACTCCTACTGAAAGATCTGACGGCCAGATTCCATCTGGCTCCTCCTCTGTCTCCATGAAGAACTGGTCTCCAACCTCTGGCTGAAATCCTTCAGTGATAGCTTCTTCCCGAATTGGATGGATGTTTAGCTGGAGCTTGGGATGCTCAGTACTTTCAAGGACTTTTTCAATGACCATTTCTGGTTGAAATCTGTCAGGCTCTTCTGCCACAAAATCAGGTTCTCCAACTCTGTCTCCATCAAAAGATTGCATGCTAAGGCTACTATAAACAGGTTGGTCTCTCTCTGCCACAAATCCTTCGATCATTGACACCTCTTCAACTGTAGGAGAGAAAGAATCTTCAGAATCAAACCCTTTGGAAGGGGTGGAAGTCATAAGTTTTGGAAGTGAATGGGAACCTGTTTCTGCTTCAGTTCGATAGGATGGGCAGATGTCTTCAACTCCAGAGGAAAACAGGTTTTTCTTTTCCGAACTTTTGTGACTCAAAAGCCGCCGCTTTAAAGATAGGTTTTCATTGGAGAGGATGCTAAGCTGTTCCTTCAACGAAACAATTTGGGAATTCTGAGCCGTTTCTAGTTCTCCATCTCTTTTATTCTCATTTCTCAAAGCCATATCCTCTTCTGCATGCATTTCTAATGTAGAAACTTTTGCTTCCAGATGTTTGTTTCTTGTCTCCAAGTCTTCCATAGAGTTTTCAAACTCCTTCTTTAAAGATTCAATACTGGCTAATTTTTCTGACTTCAAGTAAGCAAGATCTTTGGTTAAACAGGCAACCTGACTTTCCATGTCTGTCTGCTTCTCTGCAGCATTTTTTAAAATGCTCTTCATCTCTTCCTCTCTTCTCAGGGATTGGGCCTTAAGATTAGAAAGATCATCATCCAGGACTGAAATTTTAATTTCGAGCTCTCTTCGAATATTCTCAAGGTCTTCGACCTTTAATTCTAACGCTTTCCTCTCCTCTACAAAATCTCCTTCTACACTCATCATGGACTTGCGGGCTCTTTCCAACTCAGCCCCCATGATGCTACATTTATCCTCAAGTTCAAACAATTGAGTATCATATCTCTTCTCCAGATCCTGGACCTCTTTTTCATTGTCCTTTTTCATTTCATCTAAGTGCCTCTTCAGACGGGCCACTTCTGATTCACTGAACCTTCTTTTCTCATCCATTTCTAACATTTGAACTTCAAAACTCTGCTCTAGCTCTGCTCGTTCTCTTTTGAAAGTTTCTGTTTTTTCATTTAAGATCTTTTGTACTTCATCCTTGGCTTTCTCCAATGACATATTGTTGTCAAGAAGCTCTGATCTCTGCAGTTCATGTAAGGATTTCAAATCTGCAATTTCACTTTCAAAATTCATATTTGATTTCAACATGTTCTCATTCAGCTTCACACATTCAGAATTAGCAGCCTGAAGATTCATCTCTAATTCAGACAGCTGATTTTCATATGACTCTTTTAAAGTATGTGCCTTATCTAGAGCCTCTGAAACCTCCTTCTCTAAATTGCTTTTCTCTTTTTCAGCCAGCAGTATCTTATCTTCCAGTTGAGACAACTGTTGTTCATACATTTCTTTCATTTCTTTCTGGCCTTGAGAAATATTTCTGGATTCTTCTGCCAGATGGCATTTCAGGTGACGCAATTCAGCCTCTTGATCAGCTGTTTTCTGCTGCATGTCCTCCATGCAAGCATCAAAGTTGGTCTTCAGCAGTATTTTCTCTTCATTACTAGTCTGTAACTGAGTCTGAAGGGTATCCAGCTCACAAACCAAGCTTTCTGTTTTGATTTCTTTCTCTTCAATATCAGATTTCAAATCCAAAATTTCTTTCTTCTGAATTTCATTGTCATGAGTAAGATCATGGATTGTGCTATTTTTAGTCTCTAACTCTAGTCTGGCTTGATTCATTTCTTCTTGCAGCTGTTTGCTTGCTACTGATAGCTGGGTGAAATCTTGTTCACGAATCACAGCCTTATCTGCTAGCTTTCTGACTTGCACATTGATGCCTTGATTCTCATCTATCAGTTCCTGGTTCTCTTTTTCTAGTTTTGTTTTCTCTGACAACAAAGCTGCATGACTTTCCCCTAATTCTTTTGAACCCAGTTCTTTTTCCTTAATGCATTCATTCAAATGTTCAATCATGCCTTTCTTCTCCTCTAATGCCAAACTCTGCTCCAACATAACACTTTCTTTGGCTTGTAAGTCTTCATTAAGTATAGCCATGATTCCTGCCACTCGCTGGCCTTGCAGCTTTGTTTTATTTAAAGATTCTAACAATACAGAACATTCTATATCTCTGTTAGCTAGCAAATTATCATTTTCACAGCACCGTGATTCGAAATCAGCAACTACACAGTTCAACTCTTCGAGTTTTCTGATAAGATCATCAACATCAGTTGTTTTCTTTTCCAACTGTGCTTGAAGACCTTCCACAACGTGTTCAAGCTCATCTCTAGCCTGAGCTTTGCTGAAATGCTCTTTTTCCTCAGAGTCTAACCTTTCTAAAAGAGACTCCCTCTCTTGTCTTTCTGAGTCCAAAATGGCTTTTACTTCTTCAATTTCTGCTTGGGCTCTTTGAAAATGTTCTTGTGATGTTTCAAGTTTAGAATTCAGATGAGAAATTTCCTTCTTGTCCTTCATATTATCTTCAGACATACCTCCCATATCTGTCTTAGCTTCAACGAGTTTAAGTTCTAGATCCCTAACGGCTGAATCTTTCTCATTTAATGCATGCATTACTTCTTGCAGCTCTTTTTCTTTCATCTTAAATTCAATTTTCTCCTGTGACAGCTGACCTTGCAAATTTATCAAATTCTTTTCATGCTCTGAGCATTTTTCCTTCCATTCTTCATTATCCGTATTAATGAGAATGATCTGATCTTCATAGCCTTTTTCCATAGCACTCCAATTACTTCTCTCCTCCTCTAAATCTTGATAAATGCTTTGAATCTGACTCTCTTTTTCCTCAACAAGTTGCTGTAACTTTTCCCCATCACTAGAAGCAGCCTGTAGTTGACCTTCCATCACTTTACACTTTGCCAACAGTTCTTCTTTTGTATTTTGTGATGTTTCACAAGCCAATTTCAGGTCTTCCTGATCTTGTTCCAAGACTTTCACCCTGGCACCTGTCTCTTCCAGTTTTCCCTCCATTTCTACTTTTTCATCACGCAGCTTTTCCACCTCCCCTTCAGCAAAGAGGTGAGATGCTGTCAGGTCATTCAAATGATCTCGAGTTTTTTCCAATGTGTTTTTCATTTCTAACAGTTCTTCATTAAGCAGTTGATTATTAAAACAATGAGATTCCACATCCTTTTCAAGACTCTGTACTTCTAATTTAAATTTTTCTAATTCCTCCTGGTGATGAGATTGACATCTATGAAGTTCATCTTTCAGATTACAAGTTACACTTTCCTTTTCCTCAAGATGGCCTTTCAAAGACAGAATTTCTTCTTCCAAAATTTTTAGTTGAGCTTTTTCCTCTGCTTCGTTGCCACTCTTTTTCAGAGAGGCATTTAGTTGCTGGTTTTGGTATGCCATTATTTTCTCTTCTACTGGGGATTTAGTTTCTGTAACCAATTCTTCTCTCAACTGACCTATGTCAGTATTAAGATTCTGAACAGTTTCTCGGAGTGTGTCTCTTTCAGATTCTATCCCAATCAGTTGGTCTGCAAGAAGTTTCCGTTGTTCACTTTCATTCATAAGGTCGTTTTCTTTTTCTTTGACTTTATCTTCGAGCTCAGCAGACCGCCTCAAGGCAGAACATAGCTCTTCATTAAGTAATTCCATTTGCTCCTCAACATTATTTTCTCTTAATTCATTCTCTGATTTTTCTACACTATGTACATACTTAGTAGCTGACAGTTCATCTTTTAGCTGGACAGTCTGTTCTGTCAACATTTCATTCTCTATTTTTACTTCCCCTAGCTTATTCTCCAACTCTGCAGATCTTCCAGAAAGTCCGTCTATGGTTTTTTCCAAATCCTTTTCCTTGTCTCTTAATTTGTCTATGGCATTTTGAGATTCCTGTTGTAATCTTTCCAACTCTACAATCTCCCTACTTTTAGCCTCGATCCCTGAAAGCAATTGTACATTCTGTGCCCGCTGATCTGTTAACTGAGAACTTAAGTTGACCATCTGCTGTTTTTCTGCCTCTAAATTTTTTTCCATCAACAATAACGTTTCCTCCGAGGTAGACAATCTATTCTGTAAGTCATTTACTTTATTGTTCAGCTGATCTGAATATGCGTTCTGTTTGGATTCCAAATCATGCCAGGAATTCTCTTCTTCAAGAAATCTCTGATGTTCTCCTTCCAGCCTTTCCTTTAAATCACTCAGGTGAGATTTGGAAGACTCATTTTCCTGTTTCAGTTCATCAACAACATTCTCCAAAAGTAAACATTTTGATTTCAAAGCATTATATTCACTTGATAATTCTGAATGTGCCTGTGTGAGTTTATCAAATTCAGCAGTTAATACTTGTTGATCAGAAAGACTTGCAGATATAGTTTGCTGTTCTGAGGTCAGCTCTTCATTTGCCTTTATCAAGTCGTGATATTCACTTTCCATTTTGACTTTAAACCTTTTTAACTCTTCCAGCTCATCCTTTAAATGTTGTACTTTATCATCCTTTTCCTTACTACTGTCCTTTAGCTCAGTGACTGTTGCCTTACTCATCTTTTCTGCTTCCAACAACTCTTTGATTTCCTCATGCTTGGAGGCTAATTCATCTTGCAGAGATTTCTCTCGTTCCTGCCACTGACTTTGAATTTGCTCCAGGTGTTTCAGATCTTCCAACTTCTGAGACAAAGCGCTCAATGCCTGATTTTTCTCCATCAAATCCTTGGCCAGATATTCCTTTTCATGATGAACATGTTGCAAAGCATCCTGACTAGATTGCAGGTGCTGATGCAGAGATTGCAAGCATCTGTCTTTGTCAGTGACAATGGTCTGAAGTTGAAGCATCTGATTTTTGGCTGCCTGCACTGCAGACGATGAAAATTCATGAACAGCACTTTGCTCCCTCATGGCCTGGTCAGTCTGAGGATGCAAAGAAAGGCAAAAGTGGGCTGTGATTTGACTTATTATGAAATCAGAGGAAAGAAAAAAAGAAGAGAGAGAGAGAGAGAGGGGGGGGGGGGAG
>JAOYNN010561319.1:0-20023 GCA_025770095.1 Goniobranchus kuniei
GACAAAAAAGTCGACTGGAATGACATCTAGATCTAGAGATCTGGAAATAGAAAAGTAAGTTAGCAATTCGTCATTGAGGGGCATGTAAGCCTGTGTTGCGAGGTCGTTGACCTTGACATTCTTTTATAACTTATCTGTCATGGTGAGATTCGTGTTTTATTGGGAGATTTGGGCTAACGGACTGGGAAAACAAGAAAAAATAGAAGGCCGATACGGGGACTCGCACCCATTTCTGGTTCTTTCTCAAAACGATTTTCTTCCGACATAGAAATGGCAACGAAGAAACCTAAAGAAATTCCGATCGACCCGATCGAATGGGCGTAATGTATCATGGTGCTTGGAGTAATACATACTTTTCGAGGCGTCCACGTAATGATTTTACGCTTTGGGCGCAAAGTTGGTAGGTGTGTCGAAATTATATTTTTAAAACATCAATTTTGAGAAGAGCATACACTCTCCTTGTACAGTTTTGTTCTTAAGTCTCGTTGTTCTTAAGTTTATATTTTTATCAACGTTTGTGAAGGTGAGTTAAGTGGGTCCTACTTTTTCGAGGATGACAATGACAGAACTGCCACAGGTAATCAAGTCAATTATCATCTTCCCTGGTTACATCAGCTAGCTCGAAATATAGGCAATGAGATCGAAATGAGGACACAGTGGTTTCAACAAGATGGTGCCACACCCCACACAGCAAGGGCCACAAACACAATTTTCTGGGCATCTGATCTCTTTCTTTGAAGAGAATGCGTGGCTTCCGTACTCACCAGACTTTTCGCCACCAGACATCTTTCTCTAAGGCTATTTGAAAGACCTAATTTATGCAAATCCTGAGCCCAGAGACCTGGAACAACTTAGATAGATATCCAGATAAAAATTCAGAACATTCCAATGGAAACATTCCAATATGTGATGAACAACGTAGAAACATGGATGAAGTCTGCGATGGGAAGAAGAGGTGATTACATTGGTATAGAACGCAAAGAGTTGACACACCAAAATGGTGTGGTTGAATTGAAAACTGTGCATAGGGGATAAATCTGACATGTCTCTGTGGCATAATTATGTTTAAAGTTGTTGAAAATATTGATCATAATTATGTTTAAAGTTGTTGAAAATATTGATCGGTTTAGCTGTTCTGTGAAAATGCTTCAGGGGACACTTTTTGAGACACCATGTATTTGCAATTTCTGATTTGCATTTTCACACACTTTCCTCAAACTAAAAAGCAATTCTATTTAATCACAGGAGACTGTTTGTAGTGAGAAAATTAAGAAATGGAGAAGCCGATAGATATTGGAAAATGTCGAGATTCAGAGTACTATGGTTTGTAAAAGGAAACACAAATTTGAAATAAATCTTGGAAACTCTTTTAGGCATATGCAAAACATGAATATATATACATGTACATTCATACAAGCACCTTTATTTCTTATGTTTTTACCAACAAGGCCCAAGGGACTGTATTGTTTGTGGCGGTTTGGCTATGCATGAATGCAAGGATTGTTATGAAGTGCATGGGCCTGGCTTGAATACCACAGCTCTGTGTGATAACTGCGTGAGAAAGGTGAGTGATGTTTTGAATTATTTATTGCAAATATCAAAGGACTCTTTTTTAATCCTTATCTTGCCACCCATTTTACCCACTGATGTGGACCTTTCGCTTCAGATTTTATAAGGTGAAAAATTGTATGAAAATAACGACACAAGATAATCATGAATAATAATAATAATGATATTAATAATAAAAATAATAATAACAATAATAATAATAATAATAATAATAATAATAATAATAATAATAATACTGGAGGCACTTGAATTAACTTTGCAACATTTTCAGGGCAGACTTATGAGGGCATTGTGATCAAAGTGGATTCGGAAATGAGGTCAAATATTTCCAATCTAAATCAGTTGTTTCATTTTCCCAATCTCGTCTCCCTCGATTTAGATCTAGATCTATACCTTTGGGCATGAACATTTCATTGTCTTATTGATCTAGAGCAGCTCCATAATAGCATTTTATCATGATTTGTCACTCTTTTCACCTTCATCTTATTAAAATCTGATTCATGACGATTGATAATATCACTGTGATCTGAATCCAAAGCTAACCGATTAAAAGGTTTTAGAAAAAAGGTACAAAAATGTTGAGTATTGACTCCTAAAATTCAGTTGAAAGCTACATGTACATTACAATGGAAGGGAAATCAACCTTGATTATGGTTGGCCTGATATTTTTCTGCATTCGCTTTGTGTATTGGATCCATAATGTTTTCAACTGTAGTTGAGAATGGCAGTGCAAATTCATACCAGAAACTTCAACCTTAGTCATAGGGAGCAACATAATGTGGGGCACATCTGTCTGGTCCTGGACCTGGACCCAGGATTGAACAGTTGAACATCCAGCTTGCAAAATTTATGAAATTTGCTGCTCAGGTGGTGAAAAGTTTGAAAATTCACCTAGATGCAGGCCTGATTGGAGACCAGAGGCAGTGGTGGGGAATAGAATGGACAAAAAATTCTCTTTTTTCCCCTTTTTTTTTTTAACTTCAGATTCTTAATCAGTGTCAAATTTACTGTAGATTTAATATCAAAAACTGCTGGTGTGCTTGAAAAATTTATCAAATATAACCTATCCCAAATTTGGAGGGTCTAGTGTAAAAATATATGTTTGAGAAATTTGGAATTTTTCCTTTGTTGACTCAAGATTTTTGAGCAGTGTCAAATTTACCGTTGTTTTATACCATAACCATATGTATACGATGTCAAACATTCATCAGGCACATCTATAATCGATAATATTCATTTTCCCCAAACCCCGTAAGGTCATGGAACAAAAATGTTACTCTGTCAAATGCATCTCTAAGTTAGACTTTTTCTTCAATCAACTTTTTTTCAGACAAGAAACTTGTTGAATGTTGATACAGACCTGTAAATTTGTAGCCAATTGTCGGATTTCCGCCAATATAGACTTTGTCATTAAATTTCTTTTTAAAAAGTAAAAAAGAAAACAGAAACGAAACACAAAAAACACAAAAATGTAAACCAACGAAGACGATTTTTTGGTTTTCCCCTCAAGTTTACGTCTAAATATACCGATTTAACCTACCCCTACAAGTCTCACTACTGCCCTGTTTTGCCTTATAGTATGCTGAACGCAAGGTCCATTCATAGTTTGTACTGGCCAGGCCTCAATGCTCCAACCTTGCCAGCTGCTCGGCTAGGCCTAGGCAGTCGCGCTCAGCTTCAACTTGCAACGGGTAGTTTTGTGGGTCAGCTCTCATCACCCTCACGGAGGCTGACTCGCTCACCGTCACTCTGCTAATCACACAGGTTGTGCAAAATGTACTAAAATGCCTTCTCTAATATTGCACACTAACGTCATAAACTTCTCTCATAGACGCCAAATCAGACTTACTTCTTCCGGCTGCTATACTTCTTTGTAAACTGCTGAAGCAAGTCGGAAATTGGCAATTGGGATAAATTAATTTCTGTGAGAAAAAAGACAAATTATATTTAAAGCCACCGGAATAAGCCTTCAGGGAGAATAGTTTCAGTTTAGGCAGAGGTGATCCACAATCTTGAAGATCGATTCTACTGGGCTACTCGATCTAAGATCTAGATACTTTCGAGATTTCACACATTTTATCTGTGGAATCTAGATTTTAGATTCTTCATTGATCTAGATATATCGAGATTTGTATAAAATCAAGATCTAGAGCTAGATCTAGATTCTAGTTCTGATTTAGAAATCAATCTCTTGATCTCCAAAGGGAAGTTTTAATTCTACTTAAATGTTTAATTTGTTTCTAGGTGTACTCTAGCAGGGTGTCCAGCAAAGTCGTTGAGTCATAAAAACGTCATAAATTAAGTGTCTGGGTCGTAAAGGTCGTAAATGGTCGTAAATTAGCAGGTATGATAGCTATTGGTGGTGAATTTTGAGAAAAAGTCATGGCATGAAGGTAAAATGTGAATGAATGAAAATGTGACCAGAAGAACAATATATTAGAGAGATCCATCCCAAATGTGGGTGATGATTACTATTACTGAAATAACAATACCAGCTAACTTTCATTGGTTGTCAAAGATACTCAACCACACCATCGATTTCGATACTTTGTGCTTAAAGCTATACGATTACCACACGGTTAAAGCCGCCATTTTGAAATCACTGTTGTTCCACTGTCATGGTGTTGAGGGTGATGTGAATTGAGCGAACTGACGTATTTTGTGAATTTTAAAAAAATTTCAACTGGATACTGTGATGCAAATTCATTCTTTTTGAACATATTCATTCATGCGTTGTGGAGAAATCTAGATTTAGAACTGCTGCATAATACAGAGATCTGGATTAGACCTGGTTGACCCATGCCAGATATAATCTAGATTAGATCCTAGATCTAAATTCTGGTCTAGAAGATCGAGCCAGTCTGTTTTATTTTTCATTTTAATCACCAATTCTATACTCAATCTAGATCCTTAGAATAAGGCTGTATACTCATACAGGCTGTAGCTCAACATTTTCAGTGTTGTAGAACAAAAGCAGGATATTTTATACATTTAGTCTGGCTCCTGCCATTCTTAGTGAAACATCAAAAAAGCTAAAAGAGGCCAATTTCTATACTTTGTTATTTGATGAAAGTTTTAATTCAGAGCTTCAATCAAAGCAAATGATTTAACATTTCCCTTTTACCACTGATGACATAGTGCAGTGTAAGCACTTTACATCTTTCTTCATTGGTCATGCTAAGGCTGTAGACATAGAACACAAAATTACAGAGTAGTTTCACAATTAGGAAACAACAGGCTGTTACAAGTCTCTATGGATGGCCCAAATGTGAACTTAAAGGTACTGAAAGACATTTCTGCCCAACTTGAAAGAGAACAGTTGCACCAATTAATTAACATTGGTACCTGTGGCCTCCATGTACTACACAATGCTTTCAAAGATGGAATGAAGGCCTCAGAATGGGAGATTGCAACTGTTTTGAAAGCTGCCTTCTATGTATTTCAAGAATCACCTGCCAGGAAAGAGGATTTTCTCAATGTGACAAAGTCTAAGCTTCTTCCACTCAGATTTTGTGGTCACAGGTGGTTAGAAAACACAAATGCTGCAGTTAGGGCCTGCTCTTGATCTGGCCATTATTAAAAGAATACATAAAGGCATGTAGAAGTGGGACATCAATGGAGTCAATGTCATTTAAAGTACTTGCAGACTTCACCACTAACAAATAAGTGATTGTAAAACTGAACTGTTTTATTCACATAAGCAACATTTTGCAACCCTTTCTTGCTAAATACCAGTCAAATAATCCATTTGTCCCCTACCTTGCTTAAGACATTTTAGGAATTATTAAAAAGCTTTATTCATTCATTTTGACAGATAGCTTTCTTGCCACAATCAACATGAGTGGTCCTCTTGACCCTTCAAAACTTGACAAGAATTTCAGGCCTCATAACAAAATCTCACTAGGTTTTTTAGCTTATGATGAGCTTGCTAAATTGATTAAATCCAAAAGTGTTTCAGAGAGGGATGTTTTGACAGTCCGATTGGACTTCCAGAAAATCATTAAAAAAAATAATTTCAAAGTTGGTGAACAAGAGCCCCATTGCTTACAAGATTGCTAGGGATATCTCTTGTCTTGATCCTTTTTCTCCAAATGAGGATACCCCGGCCATGTTTGAAAAAAAAGTCATCCAGATGATTCTTACTCTAAGTCATGGAAATGCAGAGGTGGAGAGGGGCTTTCAGTTAACAAAGAGGTGTCTGTAGACAACATTTATTAATGAATGGTGAACCCTCCTCATCAGATGTAAACTAGAGGTACTAGAAAGTCAGCATAAGAAACTTGGAAAAGTAAGATGCTTGAACTTGGAAGAGCAAAGTTGTACATTTCTTGTTTTCATGATAGTGTGCTTGCTATGTTATGCAGTGAGAGTGATGGTAACTGGGTGGGTATCTATTAAAACTTTTTTTCTTCAGTCTTTATAATCATGTTTGTGACAATTACATTGTCTCTGTAAAAGTCAGATCCTGTTGCACCGATTTTTTTCTTCAAATTTCTAGGTGGTAAATTTTTTTTAAGGTAGTAACTTTGACACAAACATTTTGCTGGACACCCTGTCTAGACTAGATCATAAGATTACCTTTAGATTCTAGATCTAGAGTCTAGATTTCTGTGACTGTCATATGCAGAATCTTTCCAAGACTTAATCTATTTAGATTATGTATTTTAGGCCTATTATAGAGAAAGAATAGTCGATCTAGATATCTAGGTCCAGACCTTTCTAGAATCTAGATTTAGTTCTGGTACAGATGTTTTACATGAGTACTGTTTTGTTCGTATCTACTATGCGTGTGGGGGGATGTGGAGTTCAGACAATTTTGTCACTGGCTGTGTACAGGTCTTTATAAATAACACTAAGTCTGACTTAGGCAATATATATTTTTTAAATTGGGCAGAGGGAGAAAAAGAAAATTGAGTTACAAGGGTAAAATAATGCAATGAATATATTAAGTTTACTTTTTTCCCTACTTTTGTCACCATCATCACTATTAATATCTTGATCATTTCATGCAATTGCTTCTGTTTATCTTTTTTTCTACAGACTCACCAACACATGAAAAGACGAAATCACAAACCTCAGCCTATTTCCCTAGCTCCTGAAATTCTGAATCATTATGAAGAGATGAAATCCCACTTGAATGACAATGATAGCTCTGATATGTCAGAAAATTTAGTAACTTTCCCCCATGAAATTATGGAACTTTTCGCTGTGATTTGTATCCAGACTAGCCATTATGTGTCATTTGTGAAGTGTGGATCTGGAAAGGATGCACCTTGGGTTTTCTTTGATTCAATGGCTGATAGGATGGGTAAGTATCCTTAGACTAATCTTATACCATAACCATGTAGAGCAAGAAATTTGGCCCTTAATTTCTCTCTTCCGTTGATGAAGTATATACATGTATATATGTAGTCAGGTTTTTTGATGTCTTGACAAAGATGGTAGAGATAAGAACTCCCTGTATATTCAGCAACAAGATGGCCACTGGCAACCTTCCAAACTCAGTTGTCTAAAGTGAAAACAACCAACCTTACTAAACCCAGTGAAAAATTAGCCATGCAAGAATTCTACATATTATGGGAGTTTAATTTTTTTTTTTTTAAATTTAATAAATAAAGGCATGAAAGAATTTCTGTATATCTCTTCTAGCTTTTAGGTGAATTATGTGATCTCTTTCAATTCCCAAAATTTTTAGATTTGCCCCATGCCATTTCTTACATGTTGAGTTTTTATTTTTGGTACAAATACAAAGAAGAGTGAATAGTTTACCTTAAGCCCTGCACAAAATCTTAGATTTGAAACAAAGTGAATTGTTTACACCATAGCTACTGATAAGGGAAATTTATCAATATCAAAGTCGATCAATACAGCTCTGATAATTTATCTATTTTACAGTTTTGTGGAGTAAATGATAAGTAATGACCAAGACTGACATATGACTTTGTGATTTAATTACTATTGCTGTCATAAAATTTTGACTTTAAGCCTTGACTTAAATCCTACTGTTGAAACAACAATGCGACTGGTGGGTTAAAGTGTTCCATGAGGATGATGATACTGATGAATGCACTGAAATTTTTTTTTTCAGGTTTATGGACTTAATTATGTAGTTTGTTTAGCTTATTTGTGGAAAAAAAATGGTTTTATTTAAATTCAGTAGGTGCTGCTTCTAAACAGATGAATCTGAATCTTAATCAGTACGCTGCAGAATCCATAAGGTGTCGATACAGTGTTCCGTTAATACACAAGACAGTCTTCACAATAGCTGTTGGTAAGAAAGGCCTTGTTTAAATGCCTCTACTGATGGTGCGCTGATGAAGAAGTCATCCAGTCGATGATTGTTTGGGGAATAAACAAGTGGCAATAGTTTTCTGTGCAGGAATGTTACACTGTGAAGCAATTAATGTTGTTTTTCCCTACTTTTGCAATAGGTTGTTAGAGGCACAATCATTGTATTTTGTAGGTTTGTGCATTCTAGTTTAAGATTTAGGGTAGTGCTTTAGGACTACGATTTCATTATTGATAATGAGGACATCACATCATCACATCACCTCCACCTCGTCACCCTTTTCCAGACTTTGCAAGACTGAGAAGCAGAGAGAGAGAGAGAGAGAGAGAGAGAGAGATAGTATGGAGGTGCGCATGAGAGGGATCGAGAACGCCTTGATGAAGTGTTAGGGATTGTGTGTATGAGCATTTGAGTGGATGTGAGTGAATGGTGTCGGAAATGGAGTGTGTATGAGTGACTGAGTGAGGGTATTGGAGATCGTGTGTATATGAGTTACTGAGAGATAAGGGTATTGGAGGTCTTATGTGTATGAGTGGGGGTATTGGAGATTATGTGTGTTTGAGTGAGGGTGTTGAGGGTGTTAGTGATTGGGTGGGTATGAGTTACTGTGTGAGGGTATTAGAGATATTGTGTGTAGGAGTGAGTGAGTTAGGGTGTTGGAGATTGTGTTTGTATGATTGTGTGAAGGTTTCAAAGACTGTGTTGATATGAATGAGTGAAAGAAAGTGTTGGGAGATTGTGTGTGTGTGTGTGTGTGTATATGGGTGAATGAGGGTATTGGAGATTGAGTATGAGTGAAGGAATGAGGGTCTGGAGATCGTGTGTTTATGAGTGGATGAAGGTATTAAAAATTGTGTGGGTATGCATGAGTGAGGGTGTTAGAGATTATGTGTGTGGATGAATTAGGGAGTGAATGAGAGTAGGCCTATAAGAGATTGTGTGTGGATGAATGAGTGAGTGGGGTATAAGAGAGTGAATGTGTGAGAGTGAATGAATGAGGGTTGTAGAGATTGTGTGTATGAGTGATTGATTAAGGTTGATAGAGATTGTGTGTGTATGGTGGAGTGAATAAGCGTGTTAGAGATTGTGTGTGTATGGTGGAGTGAATAAGCGTGTTAGAGATTGTATATATGTATGGGTGAATGAGCAAGGTTTGTGTGTATATGAAAGAGTGAGTGAGTGAGGGTGTCAGGATTTTGTGTATGATTTAGTGAGTTTGCAGACTCATGTTTGTAGATCTAGAGTTATTTCAAACTTGTAGGAGGACAATTTCGTTGGCCTGGGAGATACATGTACATGTTTAAAGACTGTTGATAAAACTGAAAATGAATTTAAAATGGGAATGGTTACAAGAGAAACTGGAGTGTACAGATTGAAATGGTGTGGGATATTTTCCTGATTTTTTGCTTTGTTTTGTTTTTTTTAACTGATATTGAAAGAGCCTGGATTTGTGGTTATGTACTGCATTATTACTATAGTACTGCATTACCTGTCAAGATAAAATTAACCATGGTAGCTCAGATAAAGAACAATTCAAGAAGTCTTTGTGACTAGAGATATATTTATTTATTAATAATTTGTTTTGTAACAGATAGTAACTCTCACACACACACACCTATAGCCTTAGTTGGTGCCGTTGGTCCAATCAAAGTTGTCTTGAAAAATTTCAGTTTTATTTGCTTTGGACATAGGGCATCACTGATTTTTAGGCCTGGTAAAAAAAGGGGGAATTTTGCGGGTCGAGTCGGAGTTTATGAAATGTGGTAGTAAAACTAACGAAACCTAATGCGCTTGAGCTCAAAGAACAAAAATCCTGTACTTGGCTGGGCCATTTTAAGTGTAATTGTCGCTCTTACTTCATCAGAAGATGTGCATCTCTGACACAATCATTTTAGGGAGTATCAATCCATCAAATTTTTTCGAAGTTGGTTCCAAAGGAGCTCGTTCATCATGAGTGAAGGAATATTGAACAAGGCGCTCAAAATTGTTTCTTTGTCCGCCACAGTGTAGAGTGTAGCTTACATTGCAAAAGTGTCGATGAACTAACTTGTTTTGTTCGAGATTTGATCTAGATCTAGTTCTAGTTTATTTTTCTATTTGGATTAATTTCCAGGAATTTTTCTTATTTCATAGTTGCAATTGGAAAGTGCTATTTCAAACATGAGTGGTCTCATGAGCCTTGATTTAAAGATTTAAATACTGGGTTAAGACAGATCGTGAAAAAAAAAGATGCTTGCCATTTGTGTGATAAAATTTACCTCACAGGTTCTAAAGGGCTCAAAGCACTCACAATCCATATGAATACCCCAAAACATTTAAAAGTTGCCTCTTCTTTAGGAAAATCACAGTCAATTATAAATTTCATCACAAATCAAAATAGTTGTGTTTCTGGTGAAGATAGATCTAGATCTGCTACAACCTCTTCAGTGATGCACCAGCCTAGTTTTCAGTAGTCATGACTGTGGCAGATCATCTGACAACATCGGCTGTCTTTTCAGAGCCATGTTTGCAGACTCGGACATAGCAATTGATTTCAAATGATCTAGGACAAAAGTAGGATACCTATCCACAATATTTTGGTATAGATAGATAAAGGCGTTGCAGTCATGTGGGGATGCTTGCCCTAAACTCTGTGGGCTGTACTGTTCTTTTTCCTGAAATATTTGTATGACATTAGTCACTCTTTTCCAGGTTTCTCTATCTTGTGCCAGTTTCTTTAGTTCCTGGAGGTTTTGCATTGATTTTAGTGCTGCTGGTATCAATAGCTCATCAGAGGGAGTGACATATTCAGTTGTTTCGGTGGCACGTTTTTTTATAATGTCTGAGGTCTTGATTAAGCTTTGTTGGCAGTGACTTTGGTGTTCTTCCTCTAAAATTTGTGCCTTCTTTGAAATACTCAAACATTGCTGTCTGTGCCAGAATGTTGTTATCTCGTCTGAGTAAGTGGCCAAATAGCTTCCATCTCTGTTCTTTAGTTCTCTGACTAAGTGTTCTTACTTTACAGTTGTCGTATAGCTCTTTGTTGCTTATTTTGTCGAGCCAATATTTTGGTATAGCTCCCATTATTAGAGTTTTACACCATCTAGAAGTTTTACCATCGTCTTTGTAAATTATACACTAATCAAAGGTACATGTAGTTGCTTTTTGTTCAATTTCTTTGTATATAGGTACTTTCAGAAAAACATTCCTAGGATTTCTTTTAGATCTGGTAGATTTTTTGTGTTTGGAATTCCTTGGACACCCTGTTCTCTTTCCCAATTATCGATGAGGAAATCCTGTACCATAATTGTTTGTTTTTATATTGCAGGGTGACACAAAAAAGCGCTCTCTGCAAAGTCTCTTATAACTTCTTTAAAATATATTTATGGCCAAAACATTTAGGAAAGTTTCCTAAACATTTTTATAAAATGTGCAAATGGTGGCAAAAAATGAAAAATGGCCCGTTTTTAAATTGAGCCCAAAATTAAATATGTGTTAAAATTCAAGAAGGTCGAGAAACAATACAAAATTCAAACAGAAACGAAGTGAAAGTCTATTTTAGACTTTGAAAGTGTGTAAAACAATAACAGGGAAGTGAATGAAGGCATACTGAATACACTTTTCAAGAAAACAAACGCTGTATTGATCATTGTTTACACATGTTGTTTGCTGATTCCTCTACAGTCAAGTTCTTCCCAAAACTTCTGAAGCACTGAAATAAAGCACTATTTTGTCACCTTTTTGGGATTTCCTTCTTCATCCTCAAATCAAAAATGGCCTACAAGTCCACTAGCATTATAATCCATCCATGCTGTGCACTTGGTAGAGATTAGGGGATGTTCATGAATATAATTGGGTGGATGGATGGACCAGTAAACCCAAATTTTGGAATTCACATTTCTTGCAAGCAAAAAATGTGCCTCGTAAGAAAACCATTTATGTTCTCTGACTGTCTTATCCTTTTCCTTGTTATTGATTTATACACTTTCAAAGTCTAAATGGTCAGAATTTCACTTTGTTGCTGTTTGAAACATGCAGTTACTCGACCTTCTTGAATTTTAACACCTATTTAATCCTGGTCTCGATTTTAACAAAGGGTCATATTTCGTTTTTCGTCGCCATATCCACATTTTAAAAAAATGTTTACAAAACTTTCCCAAACCTTTTGACCATAAATGTCATTGACTATCAAATTTTAGTGCTGTTCCTTCCTTTTTTTGTGTGTCACCCTGTAGAAGCTTTGAAAGGTTTCATGTTAAGTTATATAGGTAAAATAGCTCTCCTCAATTCCCTGTATTGTAAGTTTGTTTATTTGATGAATAGCAATGAAAGTATTAGTCTTTTTTCTGCTATAGGGAATACAAAAGGAGTTTGACTACAGGTCAAGGAATCTGAAATTGAACATTATTCTTCTTGCATTGTAGGGTCCAAAGTTAAATATAGTGGAAAGGCTCTTTATGTGACTTTGCTAACTAAGCATAAAAGCAGTACTGGCCCTGCGGGGGAGTAAGCTGTATGGCTGTGGGGTCAAGGTGTTCAACTCGCAACCGCAAGGTTCTGAGTTTGAAACTGTGCCGTGCCTTGACACCGTTTAGTCCTTGCGAAAGTTTTTCTGCACATAATTCCTCATCCAGTTCAGGTGTGATTGAGTATCCGACCATAGGCAAAGAAGGATCTTGTCAGTATGTCAAAGCAAGTGTGCCGGTAAAATGTCTGCATCTCTATACTCCATATGGAGGTGAGAAGGTACTTGGTTGAAAAGGCCTGTCAGGGAACATGTATGTGCTTAGGGCACATTTAGTGGATTTATCGCCACATAAAAGCTCAGGTTTTGTTGTTTTTTTGTGTGTTTTTTTTTTAACTCTAATGAGATTGGCATCTTGTAGAGAGGGGTTATACATTATATCCTCATTCATTATACCTATTACCACAAAAACTGGACATAAGTATCAATTCTCTTGGCCTTAACGATTAATGGTCTTAATTCACTGGAGACGTTTCCCGTACATGTGACGGGATCGCCGATGTTATCACCGAAGACGTTTCCCGTACCTCCGACGGGATAAACATTGAAAACGTTTACCATGACAGATGCTGGAACCGTCGCTAGCGCAAGCGGGGGCCTTTGTTTTGGTTATGATGCGATTTCCGGGAGTTATCGTTCCTGAGGGGAAGTCACTCATGTCAGGTTATCGGCGAGCCAAAACGAAAGCTACACAAATCTAAACACGGGTTTTTTTATAAAGGCAAGTAGAAAGAATATTTTTACGATGTTAAATGATGGCAATAGTGATTCTTCTGATCTTGATTTGGATTTAGACGACATAGATCCGCATTATGTGCCAAATTTTGGCAGTGACAGTGATTCATCAGTTGCAAATTCTCAAACTTGACAATTTTACAATTTTTAAAAAATTCAATTAAAAAAAGAACAATTTGATATAATCAAAATCATTTGTTTCCATTGGAGACTGTAACCCTTACACTAATTAACCTGTAAATATGGTGTTAGTGCAGTTTTTTTTATTGCTGTGTTATGAATTTTTGAACTACCCCTAAAAATCTGCAGTCCCCAAGGGTTGTGTGGTCAAAAAAGGCCAGCCTCCAGTGAGTTAAAGGGACTTTATTTTTCTTTTCCTGAAACAGATTTGATTTGAATACTGTTTCAAAATTAAAAGGAGAATAAACTGAGGAAGGATATTGCGAGCTCTATACAAACAGTTACATTTTGTTTTCATGTCCCAATCCCTACAGGTGAGCAGAGAGGCTACAATATTCCACAAGTTGTCCATGTGCCTGAAATTTCCGGCTGGTTGTCAGAAGAAAACTTTACTCACCTCTTACATTACACAGATGACAAAGAACTTCCTGAACATTTACGGCGATTATTATGTGATGGCTACATGTGCATGTATCAGAGTCCTACTGTGATGATGTTTCAGTGATGAGATGTTTGTTTATTGTTTTCATTTCAAGGGTCTTGTATGTAATTTATATATGAAAATGAAAGGGATACTCATTTCTGCCAATGGGTATAAATATGTACAATAATAATGAAAAGTATGCAAAGTGCTTGCACTTCCATAGCTAAACTTGACTAAAAGAGGGTTTAGTACTAATTCTCTTCCCATGTGAAGGAGAAGTGAATAGTGGATGCAAGGCACTGACTAAAATTTCAGTACAAGTGTGAAGTATAAAGTGCAAAATAAAAGGGATCATGCTAAGCCTAGTTGTGACACAGCGTAAATTATGAAAGTGCTACTTCATGCTGATGTTGGTGCAGTGTGAATGACAATAAGACCACTTCTGATATTGTAACAGAGTGAATGAAGGGGATTAAAGTAAATAAGATATTCGTACAGTTGGAACTGTCAGTACAAACTTGGATGAAAGGGGGACCTGTTACTGAAATTGGCCCGGAAGATACATTGTTTTTCACATAGCAAATTAAATCGATTTTCTTTGTGTGATGTATTCTTGAATTATTCGTTTTGTTAGAGCACTCTGTTCAAACATTCAGTAGATCAGTGTTATATAATTTTGTACAATTTCTTCTGTATCTCTATGTTGGTTTCTGTTATACATTAAGGAAAAGGTTTTGCCTACAGTTTAGTGGCATCTCCATTGCAAAATATGCTTTTGTTTTGTACCTGGTATATATTTATACCTGTGCATTTTGAAATATTTTTGTTTATAATTAATGAGGAAGGAGTTGGTAGAGTGCGAATGTCATTGTCAAAATCATACATTTTTCTTCTTTAACCCTTACATTGCCACCTATTTCGAGCTCTGTGTCTTTGCCATTGCCACGCATTTTTGCTGAAATCTGTGGAAATGACTTATATCAAGAAACAAAAAAAAAAAGCTCCTAAACCATTATATATATATATTCAGGTGAAACTTTCAGGATATACGTATGAGGAGTTATCAAAGGTCACATACCATTCTAGTGGATCATGTATCTCTGTTTATCCAAATACTCCCATTCCCAATCACTAGTACCAGTAGTGACATGCCCCCTCCTTGCCAGTTTCACATCTCCACCCTGACAAGCCTCAATATGCACATCATTGTCACTGTCAGAGTCAAGCAACTCTTCAGCTGCTCAGTTATTCACTACACCATGAACATTGCTATCCCCATCGCTTTTCCATCTCTAGACTCATCAGAGTCAGAGTCGTACTCATTTTCAGAATCCATGTTGGCTGGGTAACTAAAGTAAACAACTCAACAAAACTGGTTTTATCTCGGTTGTTTTATTAGATCTGGGACCGACAAACTGCATAGAGTATCAGCAGTCTACTCGCCATCAAGGGAAACAAATCCCGAAACAAAGGTGCATCATTTTATTCTATAATGGACCCCTCACGTGGTGCTGGTCGGATTATGTCTATCGTCGTACTTGGCAATGGGAAGTATATACAGTAAATACGACAATAGTGGGGGATGGGAATGTAAGGATTAAGTGAGAACCGTTGAAACTTTGACATAAAGTTAAAAAGTTAATGTGACCTAATGAATAAAGTAAAAAAAACAAACCAAAAAACTAAACGAAACAAATATATATATAATTAACTTTAGAAAAATAGACCTACAACTCTGTATGATTTTAAATGTTTGTCCCTAATTTTTCATCATGTTTTTTTTATTGTAAAAGTTTTCATCCAATAAAAATTATAAAAAGGAAAACTAGATTTTCAAAAAGCCATATGTAAGGCCCACATGATTTTTTGTTGGTTTTTTTTTTTTTTTTTTCAAAAAGGATTATTAATTTTTTTGTCCTAGGCCTCATACCCATACCACCATCGTTAGTTTATGTTACAAGTTTAGTCGTCTGCAGTTAGTAAACTGACTTCTATATTCTAAACTGTGTAATGCACATCATAGCATGCCATGCAGTTATAGTTCATTTCTGTCACAGAAAAAGCGCTTCATATCTGGGTCTATCTGTTTGATTTCACTGACATTTTTTCTTCATAATGTAAAGGCATAACATGTTCAACTTTGAAATTTGCGCATTTTGGAAATTTTCCCTTAATGCTATATAAACTATGTCATGACTTTTCCTGACTACAGAAGGCCTATTTCAATAATTTTAAGTTTCACTGCAAAATCCGACAGAACATTTGAAAAGTATGAAGTAAAATCCCCATCATTAAATGAATTGCTACTGTGGACATCTCTCTCTCTCTCTCACACACACACACACACACACACACACACACACACACACACCCTCCCCCAACACACAGCTCACACTATTATTGGTTCTTGTGCTGTGATGCAAAATACAGGCAGATCATTCTGTGAGGCCCTGATGTATGGAAAGTAGAATTTAAGAACTCATTAATACTTTGTCATCTTTATTTATATGGCATACTGAGAAAAACTTCAGAACTATTCAATCTAAAAAAGTATGACAAAAATATATATTAATTATGAACACTGTGAGTGTATTATGTATGTAAATTTTAAAACGATGGGTATTTATATAGCACACTTTCCACGGAGTAATCACCGACGCCCATGAGATTTTAATGAGATTGGACAAGTAGTTTAGGAGATGCAGAGCCTTTTTTGTGACAGAAAATTAAGAAACTAACCATAATTATTTCAAAATACATAATTTCCATCCCGGTCCTCTGCAGAATCCCAGGTGAGGCATTTCCCCAAGCCCATCACCCTAATTTTATTCCGACTAAGATTACTGTTATGGTGCATCCTTTATTTACTCAAAACTTGTCCATGAATGTGTGCGACTGTTATTCCTATTCTATTGATATGATGCAAGTGAAACATAAGACACTATGAAGAGGGGAGATGGGGTATCAAAATCTAAATCTCATTCTTAGGACCAGAGTGAACCCCAAGCAAGACTGAAGCCCCACTGCCGTACTATACAATATGGTGGCTGATCTCGCGTATCTAGGGGATGCTGCCTTACCCAAAAGAATCACTTCTTCCTATTGTTTTATTGTATTTAGCAGACATATGCTGTCCATGATAAGGAATAACCTTTGGCAAAATACAGTAGGAACTCTGTCAATAGGACTCATCTGGGAGATTGAAAAATCATCCCGATTTCCCAGGTTAACCAATTCCCAGGGAGATTGGGATTTCGGTTTTCAAACCATCGGAACCTACACTGTATATTGCACAGTTTATTTGTGTAAATGTCCAGTTGACTTATCGCTTGGCAATGCGAAGCTCAGACCGATGGAAGTGCCATCACTGCATCCAAGCCAATGAATACATGTCTTTAATTGGTCTGTTTAAGTTGAATGACTCTGCAGCTCCACCCCTAACATTCATTTTGATCACTGACCAGGAACACCTGGTTGACTTTACAACCATTCGAGGGTTGATCATAAAATGCAGGTGATCGACTGGTTGAAACATGCCTGCCTATTGCAGACATTGGCAGTCATTGCAACATGACAAACAATAGAATTCATGGGGCTCATTTTCTTACTTTGTCTCATTGCTTGATTAAACAAGCCGACCCTCATGCATTGCAGGGGTATGATAACTTAGTCTATGTGTTGGCAAAGCACCTTATTGACTTGTCAGTGTCAGGACTATTTTCTATGTTTGTTTGGTTGTCTCATAATAACAGACTATCTTATTCATGTGTAATGTGAGGCATTGTGGCACAAATGTGATAGTTTATTCTCCATCAAGACAAAATCGTCCGGATGTGCTGGGGAGCTTTTCCCGAATAGAGATATAAATTATGAAAAAAAAATTCTGTTTCCTGGAATTTATTCCTGATTTCCCGGGTTTCCTGATTCCCCAAGTCCCAGTAACAGATGTCCTACTGTACTGCAAAAATCACCAATATATAGGCATATGTCAATGTGTTTGCAGTACCATCTCACTTAGAGCCAGAATACTGCCCACTTACTTCCATTCAACACAGTTAATTTCAAATTTGTATCTGGTAGAGACCCATATGTATATTTATTCCCTTTTTAGAAGAGAAATTTGGCAATTTCAGTTGAAAGCAGAGATGATGCTAACACTTACTAACAGTGACTTAATGATGGTTGCCAAATTGGTCTAAAGCTGATATGAAACACTAGAATTTGCCTATTTACTACTAAATGTTTATTTTAATCATGTCATACAGACAGTAAAGTTAATGATATAAAAGTAAAAGAGGACAATGCTCAGAGTTTCAGAGCTACCAATAGCTTCTTAAATTCTGAACTCAGGGATTAAAATGAAGCATCATTTGACAATTTTGGTCGTGATTTTTTCAATTGTCAAGAATCTTATGTCTCAGGTGCTTTTGCGTTGTTTTTTTTGTTTTAATGATTATAGTCCCAAAAGTCCATGCATACCGTGCCCCAATTTACAGAGAGTAAGCATCAGTCGATATGTGTCTTAGCATATAGTGCCTGTTTATTTTTGCCAATGAAATTGTTTTTATTTATATATAGATGCCTGCTTTTGCTTGAAAATTATCATGTTGTACTAAGTTATCATTTTGTTGTGTGTTCAGGGTTTTACATAGTTTGAGTTTGTTTCTTACAATTTGATCTGGCCCATCAGGAAATTGGAGTGATTGTGGCTGCAACTTTTTGAATATTTTCTTTTTTTTTTCTTCTTTTTTTTTTTTAGTACTTTTCTTTCTGCACTTTGTGTTTTACGGAAACAATTACCAGACCAAACATAACAATCTTCACAAGTCGTTTTCTCCACTTAATGGATGACTTTTCGCTTTTTGACCACCACTAGGCTATCCATCACTCTTTTTGACATACAACACATGCGCAGGCACAGTGTGTATCTTTTATTCTAGATCTGTCTATCCATGTAGAGTTTTACAGAATTTCCGTTCTGTTCATCTCAATGTTAAGTTGAAAATACCTTAGATCTAGACCTAGATTTCAGAAATTTAGAATCTACTTCAGATATATCCTTCGCTAAGAAATAAACTACAATGTATCGGGTAACATATGCAAATGTAGATCTGTCTGTTTTTGTCTTATGTTGCGATGTGGCAGAGAATAGTCACTATTTAGATTTCACCATAAATGGTTAGATGCTAGATGCACCTTGCAGTTTCATCAATTACAGATCTAGATTTAGAAAAGGTCTGGACTTTGATCTTGACTCTCCATCCACAGAGACTCAAAACTAGAATGCAGAATTTGATTAAGATGAAGGGAGAGAGAAACATTTTATCATTATGGTATAGTCTGTCCACAAACTGTCGCCAAACTTTGTTGTCTCATAATTACAGACTATCTTATTCATGTGTAATATGAGGCATTTGCAAAAATGTGAAAAATTACTCTTCAAGACAAAATCATCCTGATTTGCCGGTCCCATTGTATTACTGTAAAGGTTTTTAAATAACATACTTGTATGATGTGTTAGGCTTTTGTCTCTACATAGTACATGCCACTTGTATATCATCACACCACTTTATGGTCCTCAACTGTAAAGTAAAAGAATAGACCTATTGCTAGTACTCCACATGCATCTAATAAGATGTGAGTATTATATGTAAGGGCTGAGTGAGAGTTTTTTCTCTCATCAGTCTTCTTCTGTCAGGTTCTCCTTTGCATCCTCAGAGGAGAGTGTTTTGCTGCAGGAGGGAAGGAGGCATTATTCTTAGCTATCCCTATTAAAGGGCATTTATGAGTTAAAAATTCCATTGGGGTCACTTACTTTCTAGACGGAGTGAGTAGGGCCTACCTTGGTACACAAAGGGCAATGAAAAATCTTGGTTGGTTATCGTGGAGCACAGTTTAGGGGTGTGGTGGCCATCATAACTCTGTTATGGTTTGGGTTTTTTTTTTTTATAGATGTGCTGTTGTCTAGTCTGTAAATCGTCTCTTTGTGTAGCTCTGTAGTTATTTTATGATATCAGATGTAGGTTTATTGTTTATTTTAAATGCTTGTTTCCCTTTTTAGCAACTTCCTATCCTCATTTGAAAATCTTTTCTACTACTTCTGTTCTCTCTTACTTTAAACTAGCTTTCTGTCTTAGTTTTCCCATGGGCGCTGAGATGACCTTTGTCATCAAAAGGAGCCCTAAAACACCAAATAAACATACAACACCACCTTATTTGATTTCCATTAACTTCGAAAAAGATACATTAACTCACTGAGCCCTAGGCCCCGTATACTGGTCTGTGGCCCTATCCTAGCCATTTTTACCATTTTTCAAAAATT
>JAOYNN010561431.1:0-13585 GCA_025770095.1 Goniobranchus kuniei
GTGCTTGGCGTAATGCGTACTTTTCGAGGCGTCCGCGTAATGATTTTACGCTTTGGGCGTAAAGTTGGCAGGTCTGTATATCTCATTAAAAAAGAAACACCACAAATTTGAATGTGAAAGGTATTCCATAAAATAAGAATGCAGCTTTATATCATATCATATTTCATACAATAATATCGCTTATATGCCATTCAATTTTTTTATTTTTTTTTAATTGTTGCTAGTCACAAACATTACAGTTGTTCATAAACAATTGAATGAAAAATACAATAACATGTTCGTATAACATGTTCACCTTTTCAAAAAGCCTCTGGCACTTGCTTATGATCTCACTGCATAACAGTCAAGAGAAGTAGACACAAAAACTAATAACGAGTCCGAACATTTTTTTCAAGTGTTAAGTATTTCCTATTCAGAACATTTACTACATTTTCATAAATGAATTTCATGCTTCAATCTATCTGCAGCCTTTTTTCTTAGCATTAGAGAATTCTAAAAGACTTAACTGTGATAAGATTTGTGAAATATTAGAACAGACACCCAGACTCTAAATCTTGATACCCAAGTAGGTAACGATGTTACTCCAAAATTTAAATTCAATTTAGGTGCTTTAAAGTTAGTCCACTAGAAAGATGATTGATTTAAAGCAATTTGCATTTAAAACTTTCAAAATTTATTAAGTTATGCGCTAATAAAGTCAACTAAACTTTCGATCCCTTTACAAACAAGAATATTTTGAAAATATGGGCCACTTCCTAAGGAATACTGCAGTAACTCACTGAGCACGAATACCGAGTATACTCAGTTATCCCAGTCTGACAAAATTTGAGAAGCTATACTTTATTCCAGTCCAATTTTCAGCAGTCTAAAAAAAAAAAGGGTACAAATTCCTCAAGAACTTGTATAAATGTAGATATGGATGAAGTTTTATGATGTTGACTTTATATATATTTAGCTGTCTTGAGGCTGTCTTCAAATTGTGGGAAAATAGCCAGTTGCATGGTACACAGGGCAAATTCAGGCTCAGTGCTCAGTGAGTTGAAACTTGTCATATTTTGTTAAATAACAGGAGTAAATGAATAAAACTTCGCTATTTAATGTATTTTTTACTGCAAAATCCAATTTTGATGTCAGATTTGTTGTATCTGTCAAACTAAAGTAGTACAGTACTTTTTGCGAGAGTGCCCTGTGGTCGGGAAGCAGTGTAACCGGGCACTCAGCCGGAACGGGCAATCAAACGACATCTCCCCTCAGACTCTCGAGAGCTCTGATTTCCAAGAGTTATGTCCCTTTATTCTGAAACCCTGAAACGTGACCGTGTCCGTATCATTCAACGATTGATAGTTTATTTTAGACTGGTTTTTGTTTTTTGTTTTTGTTTTATTTATTTTATTAATTCTAAATTTACATGTACATTTACATTTGTATGTACAGTATACATTTTTATATACACAAACATTCAAGTCAAGATGTCACATAATGTAATGATACAGCACATTTACTACTTTTTTTTGTTGATTTGGAAAGACAATCTGTTTAAGGGAGGGGTAATTTCCGGAAAAAGGCATCAATTGGTTGTTTTGGCGTTGCAATATTCCTTATTTCACGAATGTGTCCAATCGTTCCAAGTTGTCAATATGAACTTGGTCGCCTCATTTATACGTGAAACATCTTAAAATATCGATAGCTTGTTTTAGTTCTTCTGTAGACGGCTCTGCATGGGAAGATTTAGACCATCTTGGCCGCCACCAATCATTCTCCTTTAACTTACATAGTTTTCAAATCCTTTTGAAGTTTGCAGAACATCTTGAAACATTATTGTGATGTGTGGCTGAATGACGATCTTACGTTTTTGTTTACAAGCCATGCGGCAATGTCGAAAAAAATCAAACTCTTCCCTGTCCACTGACAGACAATTTGCCGCGACGGAGGGATTCGAGTGCATTGTGTTGTGTAGATCTGTAGACAATCATTCACTAACCAATCCTTTGTGCAAGACCAGACAAATGCCGTCTCACGTCATTGAACACCTGAACCAGTCTGGTCATCGAAGTCCAAATCTAAGCCCCACCTCTTTCCATCTCACGTCATTCAACAGGTGAGCAAGTCTGGTCATCAAAGTCCAAATCTAAGCCCTTCCTCTCTTCGTCTCGCATCATTGAACAGATGAGTAAGTCTGGTCATTGAAGTCCAAATCTAAGTCCCAATTCTCTCCGTTTCGCGTCACTGAACAGGTGAGCATGTCTATTCATCGAAGCCCAAATCGAGTGGGAAAACTTCTCAAATGAGCTAGAATGATGCTTATTGACACTATTGTAAACTCTAGAGAGGTGTTCGTAGTTTCTTTATCTAAATTTATTGGACATTTCTTACCTTTTTTAAGTTGACAGTTTGCCAACATACCGGGCATTCATGTGACAAAAGACTTTTGAAGGCGGGCACTCAGAGTGGCGATTTAAATCGAAAAAATTCGGTTTCGTCAAAATAGCGGGCACTCGGGCCAAACAGGCATTCAGCCGGCGGGCACTCTCGCGAAAACTACTGTATTACCTAAAGCATTGATGAAACTATAATAGTATTAAATTAACTTATTCCTTAAGCACACAAAACACAGTAACTTTGAATAGCACCTCAACATTTTTAATTTAACAAAAACAACATTAACTTTAGAACCATTAAATGTGATGTAGCACTCTTTGTTTTTTGTGAAAATAATAATATAGCATAATTACGCCAATCTGGCAACCAGTTTCATATATGTCCATCATGGCCGCCATGCAAAACAAACGAGACACACATTGTATACAAGTACCATATTTTAGTACAAAGTGGCTAACTATTGTCCAGCATGGGAGGATTTCTGAAATGGGGAACCTGTCTTATTCTAGGGTTAGGGCTAGGGGTAAGGGTAGGGTTTGGGTTACTTCCACTAGTTCAGGGAGGAATTTTTTCAGTTAGGCCTACTCCCCGTAGTGGTTCCCCACTTCGGAAATCCTGCCGTCTGGTGTCTCATTAACTAAGGCAAAGAGAAGCCTTTGGAATATTTGGCCTGAAAAGCAAAGAAAAAGTATTTTGCACACTTTTACACAAAAGTTTGGACAACATTTTCTGCTGAAAAGTTGGAAAACAAAGAACATTTTTCATTTCTGGATGATTCGCGGTAGGTCGTGGAGTATTGTAGTGCTGTGTACCAAACATTAGTGAAAGTAGTTAGATCTCCAGTCCGGGCTTTAGACTAGATCTAGATTTCCAGGCCTAGGTCTCTTTAAGATACCAGGCACTGACAATAGCTTTTTGTATATTAGTGGTGGGGGGCAATATAGATTTTTTTAGGAGGAGTGTATACACACATAATTTACTATTGTGGGCAGGTATCATAATTTGCTGTACACACGCAATTATGTGCAAGGTAACCTAATTTGCTGTACACACGCATGCGTGCAAGGTGTCATAATTTGCTGTACGCATGCAATTGCATGGAGGGTACCATAAGTTGCTATATGCATGCAATTCAGTGCATACCTAATGTTCATCCAACCCAGAGGTGGGCTAAAGCATGAGTTAAGTTCCATAGTAAATTCCATAGCGTGACGTGTCAATGGTGTTCGATAGCGCTGTGCTTTATCGTAATATATGTTTTTGCTATTCTCTGTAAAAAAAAATTAAGATTGAAAACTTTAATTTAAAACCAAATCATTCAACAAAAGTCCTGGGTAAGAACACAGTAAGATGCATGATTTAAGACTGTACACATGAGTATATAAAAGATACCCGCAGAAGTCACAATCACAATCCATAAAAATTGGGAGAGCTCAAAATGTTGCTGCCACCTGGCACATACACAGAGTAGTTTTGTTGTGCAGGAAAAATCTCTCAGTTATTAACTCTGGACGAATACAATTACAAAATGTGTGTTATGCATAACACAGGACACCATGTGATAATCTGAGATACATAAAAACTTTTAACAGTCAGTTGTAACATCTAAGGAAATCAAGCACACATGTATCAGTGCAATGAATCCCAGCATGAAGCCACACATTTGAATTTGAAACCTGTTGGTGTTACATTTATACTGCATTGAAATAATATATTATGACACGATTGATTTGCTCTTCATGTATGTTGAGTGATACAGAAACTGAGAGATTACAGGTTCAGAAACCTTCATGGAGTCCATACAACTGTTCTTTTCGTTTTCAAACTGTATTTTGGATTCCTCATATTTTTCAGCTGGAATTTTTTCATCCAGTTTCAGATGATTAAGAAAATGTTTTCATATTTTGTAAAAGTCTGAATGCCGAATCAGAAACCAATACAACAAGTGTGGAGAACGCTCCTCCTTTCTGTTGGTTATGGATGTTAAAATGTTTGCATGAGAGATGAATATATACATTTGAGAGAGTTTTCAGAATATTGTTATTACTAAAAAATTAACCGTTTTTGCTTTTTCATTATATTAATGGCTTAAATTTGTGTCACTGCCTGATCATCGGACAATGCCGCCTCAGCTGCTCTCTGATTTTCAAGGAAAGGATCTTCCATTGTTCTCTGTCCATGGCAATGGGTCTTAACATGTAAAGTCCTCTGATGTTTTGAGGCTGATATTTTGCTCTGAGAGGCATGGCAAGTCTTTGTTTATCATGATGGAGAGTTGCCATGGTCTTCCATTTGCTACAGTAAAAAGGTATCTGCTGCAGGCAATTGCGTGTTTGTTGCAAATTCTACACAGAATGCACGCAATTGCATTGCAAATTCTACATGGAATGCACACGATTGTGAGCGTATAGCAAATTCTGCACAGAAGGCACACACTGCATATAGAATGCATGCAATAATTGCGTGCGTATAGCAAATTCTGCATGGAAGAGAGAGTTTTACAGGTTTAACATTGTATATTTCATTTATCATATTCATTCATACTTAAGTGCTTGCATTTCGTGTCCTTCATATATTTCTTTACATGGATGTACGATGAGTTCAGTTATTATTTCTATGTGTGTATGACCACACATTATAATAATTATTTGTATCCAACTGATGGCCCCACAATGTGACCAAACCAACAACACCAATGAACAATCATATCAATTGATTGCGCAGCGCAATTACTGATAGCTACGCAAACAATGGATTTATTGTTGATGCAGCGCAATTGACCTATGGCGCAATTCGGTCAGTTGTGCAGTTTGGTACACTATCAATGGACCTGTTGTTCATACAGCAATCAGTAGATCGCGCAACCATGATTGATTGCGCCGCAGGTTCAGGATTCCAAGTCTCAAATCAATTCAGTTCTATGAGCAATATTTGCAATCCTCTTAAAAAAAAAAAAAAAGAGGCTCTAAAAAATGATAACTGGTTATGAAATTTTGATGTGTCATGTTATTTTGATTGATCAGTCCTTAATTGAAGACTCCTGGAGTAGAGTGGCTTATGGAAAATTGCTTTCATATTTTAAATATACAGCGGAAACCTGATATAACAAAATCCAAGGGACCGACGGATTCATTTCTTTATATCAGTATTTAATTATAACAAAACAATTATCGCCAAAGGAAATAGCCCTGTTATTGACATCACCTAGGCTTATGACTGCACAATACATGCTAGTGTGTAGACACATCGCAGGTTTAGTCATCATAGGCCTAGACTTGGCAAAACTGTAGACACTGCCCCAATCTCTCTCTCTCTCTCTCTCTCTCTCTCTCTCTCTCTCTCTCTCTCTCTCTCACATTTCCATTCCTCCTCTCTTTTTATTCCCCCCCCCTCTCTCAGAGAGTGAGCAAGTGCACATGTTTGCATGTAGTGTGTAGCCTACATGTACACAGAACGGTGGGTAAGTGGTGTACAAGCCTAAGCAAGAATTCACTTTTGCAAACAAAGGCTTTATAGCCTACCTGCTCGCATGTGTGCATGTGGGGAGTGCGAGGTGTGGTTAACATCTTAATCTTAATCTTATCGATGACGAGATGATGTGTTCATGTGAGGTGTGATCAACCGCGACAAAATTTGGTTGCCGGGGCTGTCTGGTTGCCTTGTGGTTTCTGATTTTATGATAGGTCATGGACAGAGCAGGTCAGCACAGAAATTATTTTCGTTATAACCGAAATCAGGTGAATTCTTCTTTCATTATTTCCATTTAGAAATACAAAGGAATGATAAGGAAAAAAACACAGGCCTCCCATTTATTTCTTTATTACCGAAATTTCACTATAACAGATTTCGTTGTATCGGGTTTCCACTGTACATAGTCATGTTTTCATGTATATTTTCACCTGCTGTTCAGTTCACTATTTTACATTACAGGAGACAAGTTGATCGTGACGTATACATTAATTTTTGTTGCCCATACTCCTGTAGACCATCATGGCACAACAGTTACCTGCACAAATGCAAATTGACGCACGATCATCTGGAAATCAGGTATCATAATGCTCAATGATTTGTCCAGCTATGGTCACTTAACTGATCTGTATTATTTTAACACATTGTGTTGGTGGCTTGATGGATAGCATAAATGTAACACAATTCAAGTGTCAAGCAATAACCATCATCACTACTTAAGGGTTCAGTGAACTGGTGGTTGTGTTGTGTCTTGCTGGCACAGTCTGGCCCATAATTAAAAGTCATTTGAGTTGTGGCCTTATGTACTACACTGTACTTTGCTTACCTCACTTGACACCAGGAAGGGAAAGGTCTTGTCCGACTGCTACTGTAATGTGCTTAGCAGACTGCTTCACTATAGCCTTTTCAGGGAGGTGAGAAACTATCAGTGATGATGTACTATCTATTAGTATTAGACCCTGCATTCAGACCATTAACCTCATCTGTGTTTCATCCTCATCCTTATATTGTTCATGTTTATCATTGCTTTTGGGATAAGTAATCAATTCAATACTTTTATTGAGTTATTCAATACTTTTATGGAGTTGTGTGATAGTGATATGTTACAATTGTTGTTCATTCAAGGTATATATATACATAAATGCATTTATTACTGGGTGATGACACATATTGCTTTCTTCAGTAATACATTTATTAGAAAATGACTGCTTTCTTCGTAATACATCTATTAGTAGATGGTGAGTAGCATCAAATAATAACATTGTTTCATTTGTCACTTCTGTTAAAACAATTACTTCGTGGATTTGTAAGTTTATCATTTTCTATGAGGGGCACTTTACGTATTAAAAAAGCTTTGAGCTAATTTATTCTTTTCACCCAAATATCTCTATTTGTAGTTTTGTGTACGGGTCAGCGCAGATTTATTTCACTCTGTTTAAAAAGTGCTACTATACTGTAACAACTTTTGATCAGCATTTTATAACGGATTAAACTACATTAAATTTTTGATCATTTGACATGTTAAAATTTCATGTATTCAGACAAACACATTAAATAATAGGCTCGCTTGAGTTTTGAGATACTGGTACAAATCAGATCTGATTTGAAAGTTGTTTACTAAATTCTTTGAAAGCCCTTAAGTGATTGGGCAATGATGAAATTATTTTTGATGTCGTTGTTGTCTTAACAAGCTTGGCCTTAATACTAAATTGAAACCATCTAAAGAGTCGAGATCTTCAGTAATAGTCTTTGCATCACAACATATTATAGCGGATGGAATTTAGGTAGTCTGTCATACTTTGCTCTTGGGAATTTGTTCTTAGCTCCTAGCAACGTCATAACACAGCAAGGTCTGTTTTATAATAAATCAAGCTAGATTGTCTCTTTTTGCTGACAATTGACTGAGAAATTATGAGAATTACTGTGGTTAAAGATTACGAACAACCTGAAGTGGAGCACACATTTAACTAAAATTAAAATTACATCCAAGGGAATCTGAACTGCTCCCAAGTGAATTTGAAAAGATACCCTGCTTGTATTCACTTACAAACTGTATGATTGTGAGACCAATACTTGGGTAGCCAGCATACTATTGGATCAACACAACAATAGGATATTGGTGCAATTGAAAGGGTACAGAAAAGACAGCTAACAGGCAATTACTCGCCAACAGACTTACAGAACTTACAGAAAACCTTGAACTTGAATCACCTCTTGAAGAATAATAGAAGTGGGCTCCTACCAGAAGAAGGCAAAAAATCTTTGTTAATACTTGTAGTGCTAATACAAAAATATTAGTCATGTTGGTTCTTCCACTTTTATCGTTTTACTTTCAGCATTAATAAGGCATGTTATATCTTTGTAACATCCTTTTCTTCTCATCCACGCCTACCCCACCCCCCCTTTTTAGTTCAAAGAATTTCTGAGTCAATACAACAAAATTACAGAACAGTGTTTCATGGCCTGTATTCATGACTTTACAACCAGACGTGTTTTATCCTCAGAGGTAAGCTGATGAAAAGAGCTGCTATTGAACAGTAATATAAAGCAAAAAACATTGTTTCAGGAACAAGAGTGCAGTTAAAAGTAACACATTATGTTTCATGTTATTGATCAACTGTTTGAAAACAGTGTCAATCTAACGAGTGATTAAGCTTAAAAGGGGATTACTGACATAGAAAACACATGTGTTCGTCTGTGTCATCTCTATTGTTGATTTCCAACACGCTTTTGTTTTGTGGGTGATATTGAGGCTTTTGATTTGTATAATATATCCAATTAGGTTGGGGATTTTTATCACCATATTTTTTACAGAGAATTTTGAGAATGTGCTTTTTTATACATACAGTAGTCACTGGATAAAGGCATGTTTCATAAAGGCACCCTCTGCATAAACCTATTAAGACGCAGTCCATAACATTTATTGTCAAAACCTTTAGAAATCTATCATTTTTGTTCCAAGGCCCTATCTGGAATTCTCTTCTTTTAGCTGTAAAGGCCATGGACTCTATTAGCTCCTTCAAATAGCAAAAAGTATTCTGTTCAGATTATGATGTTAGCAGTATACGAGGTGATTTTATAGGATATTGAATTTGGATATGCACTTCTTTATTTACATCCTTGCAACAGTTTTTTATTCATAGCCTCTGTGCCCTTTTTTTATGTTTGTACAATATTATTTTTAATTTTTCTGGGCCTTGAGGTTAAAAAAGCTAAGGCGCTTTTATATATATACTTTATTATATTTTGATTTTTACTTTTATTGTTAGTATTATTATATTATGCCATCAGAAATTTCTTCTTGCTTAAAATTGAAGATGCCATGATGAAGAACAAAATTGAGAAAAATGAAAACGCTTGAACCTTTAATTATTGTCTTAAATTTCACCTAGGTTTGCTCTCTATAAGGAAAATTCGATGACATGAATCAGTAAAGAAATCAAATGTTTTGTAACAAAATCTTCGCTGTTCGTTTGGGTCTGCATAAATTTCCCTCATTAAGTCTGTTATGCAAAATTGACTGCTTAAATTTCTTCTCTGTTATTCTGTTTTTAGCAAAAGATTTTCTCATTCCTCAGGATTCCTGCTCTTTGAATTGTTTGGAAAAATACATGAAAATCACCAGTCGCATCACTCAGAGGTTTCAAGAATTTCAGATCGCATCAAGTGGTGGTGGCAGTGTGAATGAATGATAGAATTTTTGTAGTATTTTGGAGAAAGTTCATTTGTATAAAGAAACTGAGAAGTATGTGACAAAAGAAGATTTATATTTGATTGGTCGAGGATGAGAGAGTTTGGAGAGAGCGTAATTTGTCTACAATTTTTGGTCTGGCATAATTGAATTAGTTTCAGAGATGGATCAAATGATATGAGTGTATTTATAGAATATGGCCAATATTCCTTATAGAACATTTTACAGAAAATTTGAGCCTTTTGTTATTAAAATGAATTAAGCTCAAATGTAGTTTAAGTCTCGCCTGTTTTTTATAACGGGGAAAATGATGGTTAATGATTAGTTTTCATGAGAGGAGGTGGAGGGGTGCAAGTTCCTCAAAGGTAAATTTAAAATACTTCAGTCTGTTCTGAGTTCTGAGTTATCAATATGCATTCTGTAGGCCTACATATATTCATGCACCTTCAGAATCAGAAACCCCATATTTCTCTGGAGAGAATTCTATCATCTACATTTCAAAGCTGGTTATCCCGAGCCTTTTCTTCCAGATTTTTTGCCAACTGAAACCATGGTTTCTCATCTATGTATGGATTCTCTTGTCCATGAATTTATTGGGAGACTAGTTATTTTCCTAATGGTTTTCAGCAGAAGGCTTTCTTTTTTTCTTTTCTTTTTTTCTTTAGAAATCTATGTGACTGTTGTGATGTGTGATCCATCATTTCCGCTGGTATTTTATCTTTCCTAGGCTCATCAATACTAATTTGACTAGGCATTTTACTACATGTATTAATATGGTAGCTTATTTTTAATTACATGTAACTCTGGCCAGTGAATACCATTTTGTTTTTTTCAATGCAGTTAGAGGGGGAAAAAATGCAGGGAGGACAGCCTCACTGAAGAACCAATAATAGACCATGTACATTTTTTATTTCAACTTTTTTTTTTTTTTTAAACTGTGATCATTAATGTTCAAGTTCAAATTGTTAATAAAAAAATTTTTTGTTTTTTAAAGGCATTAAAAGTTGGAAAAATACTATAATGTTCAGTTATTTGAGTTAATGGTTTTTCAGGGGTTTTTGGGTTATGTTGTTTGTTTGTTTTTTTTGTTCCATTGTGATTTGGGATTATTCTGAGTTGTTTTGTTTTTTCACACTTGTAATATACAATTGCTGTAGAATTCTAATTCTGTGTACTTGAATTGACTTTGATATATTTTTAAGGAAATGCAGAAGTAAAAATCTTAATATTTATATGATCTCTATTCGCAAATTCATGACTAAAGGTAAGGCCACACTGAGAGGGAGTCGGGTGGGACAAGGCAAGGTGAGGCGAGACAATCAAACACAAAGATAAAGAAGTGACTGGCCATACCACCAGTGAATACAGTGGAGCGAACGGTGAACCATTTTTCTCCGCTGGCATCGCCATGCCATTCCATATTTTCTGTTCAGTGTGTTTTAAATGGTTGCCTTTTAAGGACTGTAATAAAAAAAAAATCTGCTTTTGTCATCAAGTAAATCCATTGCCAAATGGTGGAATTCTCCTTAGTCTGGGCACAATCGATTGATCGGATGCACCCATACTTTTTTTTTCTTTCTTCTTAGGGTTTTTTTTTTATTAAGAAGCAGCAGCAATGCCAGTCTTTTACGATTCATTGTCAAATCAAATGACAGTTTGCTGCAAACAGTTTAGAACTTATAACGCACATGGATCTACTTTGCTTTGCTCTCGATAAGGCCATGTGATAAACTCACTTTGTTTCGCCTCGCCTCACTTCGCCCAGCCCACCTCGCTCCCAGCTTAACCCACGCTGCCTCGATGCCAAACTGTAACACAGAGCACCGATCAAGAATTAATACAACGCGGTACTCAAATATTAATGGCTCGATTGCATGTGAATGTGTGTAAAGGCGCCCATTAGCCTAGTCCATAGTGTTTATTGCAACACACAGCGCTGTGCCACAGGCCCTGAGCCTACTTATATGATTGCTTGGCGCAGGCCCTATACAGCGATGGTTGGATCTACGTCAGTTCAAGTCGGATCTTGATGTAGGGTTTGGGCTAAAACATGACGTAGGTCTACAAAAACACCGCGATAGAATAGATCTAGGTCTATTACCAACAGATCTAGATTTATTACCATGCTACCATATCATACAAATCGTCAGTTGATGTGGCCTAAAACTTTCAGCAGTGATGATAGTTCACCCGTACAAAAGAGGTAAAGAAATGTTAGCATGATCATGACAATTGGAAAAAAATAATCAATATTGATTACTTGATAATCAGAATCGACAATGTATTTATCACGATAGTCTAGGACTGATCTATGGAGTATCTATTCCAGATTAGTGGACATAACGATGCTTGGGTCAATTTTGACCCAATCAGTGCTTTGTGTGACTTTTCGATTTTTATGATATTTATAACCCTAGCCAACAAACAAGGCCTTTACAGCAAAACTACTATAGCTGCAAAGTTCATATTCTGGAATTTCGTGCAAGATAGTTTTGAGGAAGTTTATTTAGCAGAAATTTATTTGTCATCATCCACATCAGATCCTCTTAAAGCGTTATCTTCAATCACATAAACTGCCCTCAGCTAGATTTGTGCCTATTATAACTATTAGATCCAGAGTAAAATTCTGTCGATTTGGGAGTATAAAATTAGATCTATCAAATTGAGCCTTAGCAGCATTGATATTTAAGCTGCTGGTTTTAAAGGTGAGTGGAAATGTTTTGGTTCATAGTCCAGAGTTTGCAGAGCCATTTATTTCCCATAACACTACTATAAAATTACAAAATACATTTCTCCATAATCAAATGCTGTAACAAATTCAACACTGGCATTCTTGAGGTGAAATCTAACCAACTGTGTTAAATTAATCAAAGAAAAATGTACCAATGCATTTGTTAGTCTCTTTTAGAATATGGAAACTGTGTTTGGGATTCCCACACCAAAGTACAAAAAGAAAATCGGGAAAATATTCAAAAGAATGTGGCACACTTTATAATGAATGATTACACATATATGCTCCAGGTAGTCCATCTAAGTCATGCATAAATTAGGATAGATCCCTCTCAAAGATCATAAGGTTAGGATTAAGTCTACAATTCTCTACAAGGGCATTAATCATATCGACACACAGATATGTGACAAACCAACAACCGTAGCATTAATACTAGTTAAATAACACATCCAAATCCAGATTGCAACCTGAATTCCTTCTTCATTTGCTCACAGACTATGAAATTATAGGATCCCTGATTCTGTCAAACAGTCCCTCTGCCACATTACGCTTTGGTCAATTGAACACAACCTCCACCATTTTTATTTTTATTTTACATTCGCTTTGACAGTTGTACTCAGTTCGACTGAGTCAGTAGAATATTTGAAGAAGTAAACTACACAACCTTAAGAATGCTCTCCAATCAAGTAACCCTATACAAGAAAAGAAAAGACAAAGTAGGCTGTTTCAACTTAATAGTAACAGGCCCATTCATGATATTAATAATGAGGCTGACAGAGTCAGTCCATATAGGAAGAAGAAGAAAATTTTATACATTTGACTGCAACATACTGCATGTATTATATACACAAAAAATGGCCACTTAGATCAATATCAGAATATACTTTTGTCACTGCACATAGGACCAGAGATAGGCCTACCAGATCTAAGTATGATTAATCTTCACATATTTTTCATGTGTAATTTATTATACTGATCTATATGAGAGAGGATCTGATTAAATAATGTGTCAGACATCCTTTGATCTTGTTCTTGACATGTTACACGTAAAATGTATTTTATTCACTTGACTTGAAAGTTGATTGCAAATTTCTTCCAAGTTCTCATTTCTGAGCTGCTGCTTTCAATAACATGTACACATATTATATAAATTATTATTATAAAAATCAGTCAGATCTAAAATTGTTGCCTGAAAATGTCATTCATGACTTTGTTCTGCAATGTATGAAACATGCCTTTGTCACACTTTTGAGCCAATTCTTGTAAACTTTAATATTTTATTCACCACTGAATTGTCTGCTTTCATATCAGCTTGT
>JAOYNN010561541.1:0-13584 GCA_025770095.1 Goniobranchus kuniei
AATGCCTCATGTCTGTTCGATGCATAGCAGCCGTTTAGAACACGAATAATATCGCAAGAGCCTCCTTACTGTTAGAATTATGACGGTCTTCTATAACACGAAGAATATCCCAAATTCCTCGTTTCTGTTAAAAATATGATGGTCTTTTAGAACACAAATAATATCACAAATGCGTCGTTTTTGTTCGATTCGTAGCAGTGCTTTCGAAGACAAATAATATCCCAATCCCTCCTTTCTGTTAGAATAATGAAGGTCTCCTATCTGTTAGACGTATAACGATCTTTTAAAATACGAATAATATCCCTGTTACCTCGTTCCTGTTAGAGTTATGACGGCCTTTTAAAACTCGAATAATATCCCAATATACCTCGTTTCATTTTGAATACTGACGGTCTTTTAAAACACAAATAACATCCCAAATGCCTCCTTCTGTGATAATTATGACCGCCATTTAGAGTACGAATGATATCCGAAATACCTCGTTTCTGTTCGATTCATTGCAGACGTTTAGAACACAAATAACATCCCAGATTGCTGCTTTTTGTTTCTTTGATAGCAGTCTTTTAGAACACGAATTCTCTGCATAATGCCTCCTTTCTGTTCGATCCATAGCAGTCTTTTAGAATACGATTAATATCTCATATGTCTCCTTTCTGTTAGAAGAATGACGGTCTTTTAGAACATGAATAATATCTGAAATACCTCGGTTCTGGTAGAATTATAACGGTCATTTAGAACACAGATAATACCCCAATTGCCTCTTTTCTGTAAGAAATATGACGTTCTGTCAGAATACAAATAATATCCAAAATGCCTCCTTTCTGCTAGCATTATGACGGTCCTTTAGAACACAAATAATATCCCAAATGCCTCGTTTCTGTTCGATTCATAGCAGGTTTTTAGTGCACGAATGATATCGAAAATACCTTCTTCCTGATAGATTTTGGCAGTCTTTAAGAACACGGATAATATCCAAAATGCCTCATGTCTGTTCGATGCATAGCAGCCGTTTAGAACACGAATAATATCGCAAGAGCCTCCTTACTGTTAGAACTATTACGGTCTTCTAGAACACGAATAATATTCCAAATCCCTCGTTTCTGTTAAAAATATGATGGTCTTTTAGAACACGAATAATATCACAAATGCCTCGTTTTTGTTCGATTCGTAGCAGTGCTTTCGAATACAAATAATATGTCAATCCTTCCTTTCTGTTAGAATAATGAAGATCTTCTAGAACACAAATAATATCCGAAATGCCTCCATTCTGTTAGAATCATGGCGGGCTTTCAGAACACCAATGATATCCCAAATGACTCCTTTCTGTTAGAATTATGACGGTCTTAAAGAACATGAATAATATCCGAAACACCTCGTTTCTCTTAACATTATGACGGTCTTTTAGAACACGAATAATATTCCACATGACTCGTTTCTGTTCGATTCATAGCAATCTTTTAGAACACAAATAATATCCCAGAATCCTCCCTTTTGTTCCTTTTATAGCAGTCTCTTAGCAACGAATAATCTCCAAAATGCCTCCTTTCTGATCGATTCATTTCAGTCTTTTAGAACACGAATAATATTCCAATTCACTCTTGTCTATTAGAAGTATGACGGTGTCTGAGAACACAAATAATACGCTCAATATCTCGTTTCTGATAGAATTATAAAGGCCTTTAAGAGCACGAATAATATCCTAAATACCGCGTCTCATTTAGAATTACGACGGTCTTTTAAAACACGAATAATATCCCTAAGGCCTCTTTTCTCTTAGAATTATGACGGTCTTCTAGAAAAAGAGGAATGTTCCAGATGCCTCCCGTCTGTTAAAATTATGATGGTGTCTGAGAACACAAATAATATCCCAAATGCCTCCTTTGTGTTAGAATTATGACTGTCTTTTAAAAAACAAAAAAATATCCCAAATGCCTCCTTTCTGTTAGAATTATGACGGTCTTTTAGAACATGAATAATATCTCAAATGCATCCTTACTCTTAGAAATATGACGCTCTTTTAGAATAAGAATAATATCCAAAGTACTTCCTTTCTGTTGTCATTATGGCGGTCTTTTAGAATACGAATAATATTCCAAATGCCTCGTTTCTGCTCGATTCATAGCTGTTTTCTAGAGCAGAAATAACATCCAAAATACCTTCTTCCTGATACATTTATGGCAGTCTTGTAGAACACAGATAATATCCTAAATGCCTAATGTCTCTTCGATACATATCAGCTGTTTAGAACACGAATAATATCCCAAGTGCCTCCTTACTGTTAGAATTATGACGGTCTCCTAGAACACGAATAATGTCCCAAATCCCTCGTTTCTGTTAGAAATATGTTGGTCTGTTAGGAGACGAAAAATATCACAATTGCCTCGTTTTTGTTCGATTTTTACAGTGTTTTAGAACACAGATAATAACTCAAATCCCTCCTTTCTGTTAGAATAATGAAAGTCTTTTAAACCACGAATAATATCCCAAATGCTTCCATTCTGTTAGAATGATGACGGGCTCTCAGAACACTAATGATATCCCAAATGCCTACTTTCTGTCAGAATTATGATGGTCTTTTAGAACACGAATAATATCCCAAATACATTGACTCTGTTCGATTCATCGCAGTTTTATAGAACACAAATAATATCCCAGATTCCTGGTTTTGTTCCTTTTGTAGCAATCTTTTGGAACAAAAACTAATCTCAACAGTGCTTCCTTTCTGTTTGATTCATAGAAGTCTTTTAGAACACGAATAATATCCCACATGACTCGTTTCTGTTCAATACACAGAAACTAGGCATTTGGGATATTATGTGTGTTGAAAAAGACCGTCATAATTGTAACAGACAGGAGGCATTTGGGATATTATTTGTGTTCTAAAAAACGGTCATAATTCCCACAGAAAGGAGGGATATGGGATTTTATATAGTGTGGTCTAAGAGACCGTAGGATTCTAAGAGAAAGGAGGCATTTGGGATATTATTCTTGTTCTACAGAACTTCATCATTCTAACAGAAACGACGTATTTTTTATATTACTTGTGCTCTGAAAGACTGCTATGAATCGAACAGAAAGGAGGCATTTGCAATATTGTTCGTGTTCGAAAAGACCGTCATAATTCTAACACAAACGAGGCATTTGAGATATTATTCGTGTTCTAAAAGACAGTCATAATTCTAAAAGAGAGGAAGCAATTTGGATATTATCCGTGTTCTAAAAGACCGTCAAAATTCTAACAGAAACGATGTATTCTAAATATTATTAGTGTTCTAAAAGGCCGTGATAATTCTAACAGATACGAGGTATTTGGGATATTATCCTTGTTGTAAAAGATCGTCATAATACGAACAGAAAGGTCGAAAGTGGAATATTACACGTGTTCTAATAGACCACATTAACCTACCAGAAAGGAGGCATTTGGGATTTATTCGTCTTGTAAAAGACTGCTATGACTCTAACAGAAGCGAGGTAATTGCAAAATTCTTCGTGTTCCAACAGACTGCTATGAATTATACAGAAACGATGCATTTGGGATATTATTCGTGTTGAGAAACACCGTCAAAATTCTTACGGAAAAGAGGTATTTGGGAAATTACTCGTGTTCTAAAAGACCCTCCTAATTCTAACAGAGAGGAGATATTTGGATATTACTCGTTTTCTAAAACACTGATATGAATCCAGCAGAAACGGAGTATATGGGATATTATTCGTGTTCTAAAAGACCGTCATAGATCTAACAGACACGATCAATTTGGGATATTCTTCGAGTTCCAATACCCTGCTATGAATCACACAGAAACTAGACATTTGTGATATTATTCGTGTTCTACAAGACCGTCATAATTCTAATAAAAACGAGGCATTTGGGATATTATTCGTGTTCTTAAACACCTTCATAATTCTAACAGAAAGGAGGCATTTTGGATATTATTTGTGTTTTAAAAGACGATCATAATTTCCGTGTCCTCAAAAGCCGTAATGATACTTACAGAAACGAGGTATTTGGGATATTATTCGTGTTTGAAAAGACCCTCATACTTCTAACAGAAATGAGGCACTTTGGATGTATTCGTGTTCTAAAAGACTGCTATGAATCTAACAGAAACGAGACATTTCGAATATTATTCGTGTTCTAAGAGAACTTCATTATACTAACAGATCTGAGGTATTTGGGATATTACTCTTGTTCTAAAAGACTTCCATGAATATAACAGAAAGGAGATGTTTGGGATATTATTCGTTTTCTAAAAGACCTTCATATTTCTAACAGAAACGAGGTATTTGGGATATTATTCGTGTTCTAAAAGACAGTCATAATTCTAAAAGAGAGGAAGCAATTTGGATATTATCCGTGTTCTAAAAGACCGTCAAAATTCTAACAGAAAGGATGCATTTGGGATATTATTCGTGTTGTAAAAAAACCGTCATAATTCCCACAGATAGGAGTTATTTGGGATATTATTCGTGTTCTAAATACTGCCATAATTTTAACAGAAACGAGGTTTTTGGGATATCATGTAATGTGTTCTAAGAGACCGCCATAATTCTTAAAGAAAGGATGCGCTTGGGATATTGTTCATGTTCTATAAGACTGCTATGAATCTAACAGAATCGAGGTATTCGTGTTCTAGTAACAGAATGAAGGAATTTGGGATATTATTCGTTTTTTAAAAGACCGTCATAATTCTAATTGAAGCGATGTATTTTGGATATTATTCGTGTTCTAAAGAGCAGTCATATTTCTAACAGGAAGGAGGCATTTGGGAGTTTATTCGTGTTGTAAAAGACTGCTATGATTCGAACAGAAACGAGGCATTTCGGATATTATCTGTGTTCTAAAAGACTTCTATCAATCGAACAGAAAGGAGGCATTTTGGATATTATTCGTGTACGAAAAAAACCGTCATCAATCTAACAGAATTGAGGTATTTGGGATATTATTCGTGCTCTAAACAACCGTCATAATTCTTTAAAAAAACGAGGTTTTTTAGAGGCGGCATTATATCTATCTCCTTTCTGATAGAATTATGAGGGTCTTTTGGAACACGATTAATATCCCAAATGCCTCGTTTCTCTCAGAATTATTACGGTCTCTTAGAACACAAATAATATCCAAATACTTCGTTTCTGTTAGATTCATAGCAGTCTCTTAGAACACAAATAATATCCCAAATGCCTGTTTTCTGTAAGAATTATTACGGTCTTTTAGAACACGTATAATATCCCAAACGCCTCCTTTCTGTTGCAAATATGACCGTTTTTTTAGAACACAAATAATATCCCAAATGCATCCTTTCTGTTAGAATTATGACAGTGTTTTAGAAAATGAATACTATCCCAAATACCTCGTTTCTGTTAGAATTAAGTCGGTCTTCCTGAACACACATAATATCCCAAATACCTCCTTTCTATTAGAATCATAGCGGTATTTTTGAATACGAATAATATCTGAAATAACTCCTATCTTTTAGAAATATGAAAGTCTTTTACTACACGAATAATATCCCAAATGCCTCATTTCTGTTAGATTTATGGCAGTCTTTGACAACACACATAATATGCCAAATACCTCCTTTGTGTTAAAATTATGAAGGTCCTTTTGAACTCGAATAATATCCCAAATCCTTCGTTTCTGTTCGATTCATAGCAGACATTTAGAACATGTTTAATATCCCTAATACCTCGTTTTGTTCGAAATTTGACGATCTTTCAGAACACGATTAATATCCAAAATTTCTCCTACAAATAATATAAAAAATATCTCCTTTCTGTTAGACTCATAGCAGTCTTTTAGACAGCAAATAATTTCCCAAATGCCTACTTTCTGTTACATTCATCGCAGTCTTTTAGAACACGAATAATATCGCAAATACCTCGTTTGTCTAAGAATAATGACTGTCTTTTAGAACACAAATAATATCTCAAATGCCTCCTTTCTGTTGGATTCGTGGCAGTCTATTAGAACACGAATAATATCCCGAATACCTCGTTTCTTTTAAAGTAAAGACAGTCTTTTATAACTCGTATAATATCCCAAATACCTCGTTTCTGTTAGAAAAATGAAAGATTTTAGAACACAAATAATATCCCAAATACCAGGTTCCTGTTAGATTCATAGCAGTCTGTTAGAACAAGAATAAATCCTAAATGTCTCCTTTCTGCTAGAATTATGAGTGTGTTTTAGAACACGAGTAATATGCCAAAAGTCACATTTCTGTTAGAATTATGACGGTCGTTTTGAACACGAGTAATATCCCAACTGCCTCGTTTCTCGTAGAATTATTACGGTCTTTTAGAACACAAATAATATCTCAAATACCTCGTTTCTGTTAAATTCTTAGCAGTCTCTTAGAACACATACAATATCACAATTTCCTCCTTTCTGTTACATTTATGACGGTCTTTTAGAACACGTATAATATCTCAAATGCCTCCTTTCGGTTGGAATTATGACGGTTTTTGGAACACGAATAATATCCCTAATGCATCCTTTCTGTTAGAATTATGATAGTGTTTTAGAAAATGAAAACTATCCCGAATACCTCGTTTATATTAAAATTATGACGGTCCTTTTGTAATACGAATCATGTCCAAAATACCTCCTTTCTTTTAGAAATATGAAGGTATTTTAGGACACTAATAATATTCAAAATACCTACTTTCTCTTATATTCATGGCAATTTTTTAGAACACGAGTAATATCCCAAATGCCTCATTTCTGTTAGATTGATGGCATAATATCCCAAATACTTCGTTTCTTTTAGATTAAAGACAGTCTTTTACAACACGAATCATATCCCAATTACCTCCTTTGTGTTAGAATTATGTCGGTCTTTCAGAACACATATAATATCCAAAATACCTCCTTTCTGTTAGAATTATGACGGTCTTTTTGAACACTAATGATATCCCAACTGCCTCGTTTCTGTTGGATTCATAGCAGTTTTTTAGAATACGATTAATATCCCTAATACCTCGTTTCTGTTCGGATTATGACGGTCTAGTAGAACACTAATAATATCACAAATTGTACCCTTCTGATAGATTCATGCCAGTCTTTTAGAGCACGAATAATACCCAAAATATATCCTTTCTGTGAGATTCAGGGCAGTCTTTTCGAACCAAAATAATATCTCAAATGCCTACTTTCTGTTAGATTCATGGCAGTCTTTTAGGACACGAATAATATCCAAATACCCCCTTTCTGTTAGAATCATGACGGTCGTTTTGAACACGAATAATATCATAAATACCTTGTTTCTGTTAGAATTATGACAGTCTTTTAGGACACGAATAATAACCCGATTCCTACTTTCTGTTAGTCTCATGACGATCTTTTAAAACAAAAATAAAATCCCAAATACCTTCTTTCTGTTAGATTCATGGCAGTCTTTTAGAACAAGAATAATATCCCAAATGCTTCCTTTCTGTTAGAATTATGACGGTCTTCTACAACACGAACAATATCCCAATTGCTTACTTTCTATTAGAATTATGACGATCTCTCAGAGCACGAATAATATCCCAAATACGTACTTTCTGTTAGAATTATGACAGTCGTTTTGAACACGAATAATATCCCCAATGCCTCGTTTCTGTTCGATTCATAGCAGTCTTTTAGATCACGATTAATATCCAATATGCCTCGTTTCTGTTAGAATTATGACGGTCTTTTAGAACAAGAATCATTTCCCAAATACCTAATTTCTGTTAGAGTTATGACGGTCTCTTACAACACGAATAATATCCAAAATGCCTCCTTTCTTTTATTTTCATAGCAGTCTTTTAGAGCATGAATAAAATCCAAAATACCTTCTTCCTGTTAGATTTATTGCAGTCTAATAGAACAACGGATAATATGTAAAATGCCTCGTTTCTGTTCGATTCATAGCGATGTTTTACAACACGAATAATATCCATAATGCCTCCTTTCTGTTAGAATTATGACGGTCTTTTAGAACACGAATACTATCAGAAATACCTCGTTTCAGTTAGAAATATGGTGGTCTTTTAAAACACGAATAATATCCCATATGCCTCCTTTCTGTTAGATTTATGACGGTCTTTTAGAACACGAATAATAACCCGAATACATCGTATCTCTTAGAATTATGACAGTCTTGTAGAACACGAATAATATCCCATTTGGGTCGTTTCAGTTAGAATTATGACGGTCGCTTAGAACACGAATAATATCCCAATACCTCGTTTCTGTTCGATTCATAGCAGTCTTTTAGAGCACGAATATTATCCAAAATACCTTATTTTTGTGAGATGTATGGTGGTCTTTTAGAACACGGATAATATCCCAAATACCTCCTCTTTGTTAGCATAATGACGGTCTTTTAGAACACGTGTAATATACGAAATGTCCCCTTTCTGTTAGAATTACAATGGTTCTTTAGTCCACGAATAATATCCTAAATGCCTGGTTTATATTACAATTATAACGGTCTCTTGGAATACGAATAATATCTCAAACAGCTCGTTTCTGTTCGATTCATGGCAGTCTTTTAAACACGATTAATATCCCAAATTTCTCCATTGAGGTAGATGCGGGGCAGTCTTTTACAGCACAAAGAATATCCAAAATATCTTCTTACTGTTAGATTCATGGCAGTCTTTTAGAAGACAAATAATATTTCAAATGCTTCTTTCTGTTCGATTCATAGCAGTCTTTTAGAGCACGAATAATGTCCCACATACGTGGTTTGTTTTAGAATAATGAAAGTCTGTATAACACGAATAATATCCGAAATGCCTTCTTTCTGTTAGAATTATAACGGTCTTTTAGGAAAGGTAACAATTTCCCAAATGGCATTTTCTCTTAGAACACGTACAATATCCCAAATATGTCGTTTCTGTTAGACTTATGACGGTGTTTTAGAACACAAATAACATCTCAAATGCCTCGTTTCTGATCGACTCATAGCAGTCTGTTAGAACACGAATAATATCCCAAACACCTCGTATATCTTAGAATTATGACAGTCTTTTAGAACACGAATATTATCCTTAATGCCTCATTTCTATTAGATTCATGGCAGTCTTTTAGAGCACGATTAATATCCAAAATATCTCCATTCTGTTAAATTCGTGGCAGTAATTTAGATCACAAATAATATCCCAAATGCTTCCTTTCTGTTCGATTCATGGCAGTCTTTTAGAACACAAACAATAGCCCAGATGCCCCCTTTCTGTTAGATTCATGGCAGTCTTTTGGAACACGAATAATATCCCAAATACCTCGTTTCTCTTAGGATAATGACGGGCTTTTAGAACACGAACAATATCCTAAATGATTTATTTCTGTTAGAATTATGACGGTCTTTTAGAACACGAACAATATCCCAAATACCTCCTTTCTGTTAGAATTTTGACGTTCTCTTAGAACATAAGTAATATCCCAAATGTCTCCATTCTCTTCGATTCATAGCAGTCTCTTCGAACACGAATAATGTCACAAATACCTCCTTTCTTTCAAAATTATGACGGTCTTGAGATCACGCATAATATCCCAAATACCTCGTTTCTATTAGAAATATGACGGTCTTTTAGAACACAAATACTATCCCAAACACCTGGTGTTTCTTACAATCATGGGAGTCTTTTAGAACATGAATAATATCCCAACATGCCTCCTTTCTGTTAAAATTATGATGGTCTTTTAGAACACGAAGAATGTCCCAAATGCCTCCTTTCTGTTAGAATTTTGACGGTCTCTTAGAACACGAATAATATCCCAAATACCTCATTTCTGTTAGAATTATGACGGTCGCTTAGAACACGAATAATATCCCAAGTACCTCGTTTCTGTTCGATTCATAGCATTCTTTTAGAGCACGAATAATATCCAAAATACCTTCTTTCTGTTAGATTTATGGTGGTCTTTTAGAACACGGTTAATATCCCAAATACCTCCTCTTTGCTAGCATTATGACGGTCTTTCATAACACGTGTAATATCCCAAACAGCTCGTTTCTGTACGATTCATGGCAGTCGTTTAGAACACGATTAATATCCCAAATTTCTCCAATGTGACAGTCAAATTAGTGGCAGTCTTTTACAGCACAAATGATATCCAAAATATCTCCTTTCTGTTAGATTCATGGCAGTCTTTTAGAAAATAAATAATATTCCAAATGCCTCCTTTCCGTTCGATTCATAACAGTCTTTTAGAGCACGAATAATGTCCCAAGTACCTCGTTTGTTTTAGAATAATGAAGGTCTTTAGAAACCGAATAATATCCTAAATGCCTCCTTTCTGTTAGAATCATAACGGTCTTTTAGGAAAGGAACAATGTTCGAAATGGCATTTTGTCTTAGAATTCTGACGGTCTTTTAGACCATTAATTTGCATGGGTGATTTAAATTGTGGAATGGACAATACGTTGGACATTGTGTCTGGTGAATCACATAATTTTCTTTGGTAGTAGAACATTTTAAAAAATTTCATGACAAATCTTACTATCTGTGACTCAGTTAGGTTGAAATATCCTATTAAAAAAGGCAATTACATGGTCTAGGGGACAGCCAAATGTAACAAGAAGACTAGATTATATCTTAATAAATGAAGTTCTCATTCCTTTTTTAGAAAAGGCAGAAATAAAAGGCTTAGCTTTCAGCGACCACAGGACTGTTTAAGCACAATTTAAATTTTGCTCCTTTAAACGCAGACCAGGAATGTTCAAAATGAATACGTCCTTGTTTAATGATATAAAATACATAAACATTATAAAACAAACTATTGATAAATCACTAGAGGAAAAAAAACCTATTAGATCCGCAACTGCAGTGGGAAATCTTAAAAATTGATATTAAGGAGTTGAGAAGATATTTGGTTGGGAAGGCCTGTCGGGGAACCCTTGTAAAGCGCTTTGAGCACATTTAGTGGAATTAGCGCTATATAAAAGCTCAGATTTTTAATACTAGCAGGACTATCTTTCTTGGAGATCACCAGGTATTGTTTTGGAATGTAATGCATTGAGCGGCTGACGGGAGATTTACTGGCTTTGAGTTAGATGGTCCTACTCGATTAAAACCGATAATCCAATGCGCGCACCGCAGTCGGAGGACTCGCTGAAGCGTCGGATACCTATTGTTTGCTTATCCAGGTGCATGATTACGTCAACACAAACAACGACCGGGACTAATCCCCATCTGGTGGTAAGGTGCGAAAGAAATGGTCTGCACGTAGTCTGTACCCGTCTGTACGGCGATTCTAATACCTGACACGACATAGAAGACAAACTTTTATGATAATTTTTCTTAATTGAAAGAATATGATTGCCTCTTCCAGACGTTTTGTAAGTTACTACCGGCGACGTCGATTGTCTTCCTATCCAAGCATTGCCTAAAAGACTGACCAATGAAATTTTCTTTAGACCGCACATTCGCATTCCCTTTTGATCTCTCGCCTTCAAAGGGAATGCCCGCTCCTTTTGTGTACCCAAAAACATTATTTAAAGGGAAAGGTTTTAATTTGATCAGTAGTTGTGTGAAACTTTCTTCCAAACGGAGGATTGAAAAATGAGTTGAATTATGTGTTATGGTGGATTGAACCTCCTAAAAAAGAAAAAAAAAAGTATGCCAAGGGCATATATTAATATCTTCATACAAATTGTGCATTTAACAAAGACACTGACAATATTTTAAGAAAAACATTCCTTTTAGGTGGTTGGAATTACATTTAATTATGGATGAGTTAAGTTTTGCTTTGTTTAGCTTTGCGGTTGGAATACAACGAACCGGTACAGAGTCTGAAGGTAAGAAAACCACTTTGTTTTGGGTTTTTTCATTGAAACTTCTCTCTATATTCCATTTTAAATGGATATGAATACATCTATCTATCTATCTATCTATCTATCTATCTATCTATCTATCTATCTATCTATCTATCTATCTATCTATCTATCTACCTATCTATCTATCTATGGCTATATCTATAGCTCTATCTCTATAACACGCACATGCATCATTATAAAGTTGTAAGTTGGAGCAGCGTCAGTTTGACAATTTTAGGGGCCTCTAAATCTATTTAAGTAAGGATTTTCTGCCCTTCTCCTTAGGCTTGTCTGTAGACATTTAGCAGATCTACATAATATCTGGACCTGCAAGGTATGCACAGACAAACTCGGTGGGATTCTGCTTGAGCCGGTGATCGATGAAGATGGCCACATAAAACATACATTAAAATATTCTAAAAGCTTACGTTGTTCATCCAACGTGACAGGCCGACGTCTATACGTCCATCAGATAGCCAAATTATGTACCGCCTTTTGTTAATAAAACCCCAAAGCAATAATTAATAAATTTAAGATCTACTAAAACTGAAGCTTCCTACCGTCCTCCCCCCCCCCCCCTTCTAAAAAAAAGGAAAGGAGAGAGTGGATTTTTTTCTATTTACCTGTCGAAATAACGGCATCTAGAAATATGTAATTTAAAAAATGATCTTATTATCGGACTCGTATCGGCTTGTTTGAATGAATCAGGGCAGTAACGGTGTGCAATTGAATTTGTATGCAACAATGAATTTATTAACAAAAAATAGAAACCCAAAACAGTTGTACAAAGAAATAAAACAAATCAAAACGAGAACAAAATAGCAACAACAACAATGAAACACAAATCCCAAACCGAAAAACAAAATTATAACAGTTTTCGTACAATCTAGGACAATTTTTATTGCTACTTGAATAAGACCTAAATTTGGGCCAAAGGCCAATTCAGCCGCGCTCCTTCCTCCCCCCCCCTCCCCCCAATCCCTGTCACAATAAAAAAAATCAAACAAACCCTGCTGGTACTCCAGAGCCCAAAGCTTCGGTAAAGCACATGTGGAGTCTATGTAGATAGTCTCAATCCTATGGTTGTGCCTGCTATTCATTTGTCCTGCTTTGTGCACGTATGGATTTAAGTTAAGGGGAGGAGGGTGGGGTTGTGTATGTGTGAGTGTGGTATAATAATGCTTGTTTCACTAAATAATATAAACCTTATTATTTTGTAAATACATGTAGCTTTGGTTGTTAATGAGTGAATGTCTTGCCCACTACATAGCAGTCTCTCCTATTGACATGGCCAATAGCTTAATACAAGTTTCAGGTCTTAATGGCCGTACCCACAAATGTCATTTTAAAGGAGGATGTTAACACACTTGTCTTTTTTTTCTGATTCAGTCATATCCGCACCGGAAATAGTAATAAAAAATAATACCGCGAGGATCTGTAACAGTTAATAACTTTTCTGTTATCGTCCCATCCTGATGATGGGTTGCATGTTTGCATTATGCCGTATAAACATGTCATGGGTGTGGGTGTGGAGGCTTTCACTGTTGTAACCACTTACTTTTGCCATTGCCTCCTTACTTCCGTCTTTCCAGCTTTCACCTCTTGGAACGTTTGCCGACAGGTATGTGGATCGGATGAAGTGTTTGCCAAAAGCTGCCGTCCTCATTTCGTCACTATCCACCACACCTTATTGACGGATGTGAACGGGTTCCCTCATAGGTCACAACATAGTTCATAGTGACCTGGAAGGGCTGGGTTTTGTTGTTTTTTTTGGTTTTACAATAATTTTTTTCTCAGT
>JAOYNN010561652.1:0-13584 GCA_025770095.1 Goniobranchus kuniei
AATGTATTGCTTTAAATGTCATTGTAAAGCGCTTAGAGCCTGTTTTTAATGGGGTAAAGCTCTATATAAGTGCCATTTATTATTATCATTATTATTATTTTGTTTGTTTTTATTTTGTTTTTGTGTCATTTTGTTGTTGTTGTTGCTGCTATTATTTTGTTGTTGTTGTTGATGTTGTTGCTGTTTTGACAATGTTACTTATGGCATCACTCCTGTGAACATTAACTCTGTGATTAATATCTATGGTTTGATCAAGATGTGGCCTGGCACTGAACCAAACATTGTCCACCCAAATTTTACTGACCGCTGCACATGCTCTATGACCAATCATCTATCCCTACACTTTTTTTCATTTTTCATGCTATTCTATACACACACAAAAATCCTTCTTTTTCTACATCTTCAAGTAACTGAAAAGCAATAATATATTTAATGATTCAGCTATACTTTGGTCAATTTGCTTTCAATTTGGCCCGAAGGTTACAGAGACACGCAATTTTAAGGATTCAGAATTTTCTGCAATACTTGGTATTATTATGGTATTGTCTCCTGGTAAACACCATGAGCTGAAACTGCAGCTTTCTGCAACAAGTCTTACACAAGTGCGTGAGTCAATTGGGTGGGGTTTTTGTTTTATTACCATCCATTACTGAGCTTACTGAGGCAAGACAAAGAGAGCTTGGAGAGAATGATATGGGAAGGATGGGGGTAAGAGACAAGTATATGTGCATCTTGCATTTTCTTTTCTTTTCCTGAGTTGCACAACTGTGTAAGTGTTGACAAAAAAGATCAAGTAGTTGATGTGATTCTAATACTATCCATGCACATTACAGGAATATATCTTTATAAAATCTGTAACGATAAGTTTGAAATATAGGCTCTGATTGTTCCAATTCTTTACCAGAAATGGCAGTTTCAATAAAAGTGCCTTCAAATAAAATGGCCTTATGTTGAAAGCTTAAAACTTTATTTCATTTAAGTTTCTCAAACATGCCTCTTAAAAATGAGGGAATACTTGCCTCAATGTAGATCAATACCAATATTTAAATTCCAAAACCATGATATCTAGGCTTCATTTATGTTCGTGTTGACTTTAGATAAAGGTGGATTGTTCATTTGTTTGCAGAGTGATCTCAATAAAATTTAGAAGTTGAAAATAAAACTAATTTGTGTATAGCCATGGGAGATTTCAATGAAATTTCTTGATTGGTTACGAAATTATATGCCCTCAAAGACTGTACCATTACTTTTTAATTTAATTTTGCTTTCCTATCAGAGCCACTAGATATGTAGGTCTTGTAAGTCTCTGTTTTCCAACATGTTTTTTACATTTTCACATTAAACACTTCTTGTTTCCATACTGCCAAAATGTTTTCTTAAAACTGCCAAACACCTGTTGAGTGTGATTGTGCTTGCTCTTTTGGAAATGAACTTTTTTTTCTTTTTTTTTGGTTCAAGTAATTTATACCATTCCTCTAAGAGCTTTAAATAAGAAATGTGGATAATCACAAAATAGTATTTCAATTGAAGAATGCTTCCTGGGATGGAATATTCATCCATATCTCAGGCCATGTTCTCAGATGTTTCAGTATCTTAAAAAAAAAAAAAGTAAACTAACAAGCAGACAAAGAATAATACGAAAAAGTGTGTGTCAAAGTAAGAAGTAAATAAAAGGTATAATTTTACATTACAAAAAACAGCACACAAGGGGAAATAATACTGTAATGAAAAAGTGCATGACAAGAAGGATAACACTGTAAGAAATACATAGATATCCACATACACACAAATAATCGGGCAAATTATACAACCCAGATTAGAGACAGCTTGAGCAAGTCTTTTCTTTCAGCCAAAATGTTTTGATTGTTTCTCAGAAACACATCTTTTTTCCAGGAAATAAGCTCACTAGCAAGGCAAAAGTCATGGTGACCCAAAACAATAATAAGAGAGAACCAGTTTTATACATAACATGAACACTAATACAGATTAAAACAGGCAGGAGGTTTTTCCAAGAAGAGAAATCATTTCTTCAAAATTGTACCTGTCTTTGTTTCTGTTACTTGGAAAATAGGCCAGTAGACTATAAGTCAAAGTTGACTGATACAGAAATGAAAAAGTCTGGATTACAACTAAATCACATGCCCAAGTATGAAATATGAGGGAAAATTCATTCAATATGATAGAAAAGAAATGATATTTTCAAGTATGATAAATACAAAAACATTGGTTGATTCTTTATAAATGATGTCATCAAATCTATGTCTTGTAATGTTATTAACTTGTTGCTTTTCATTTGTTTTTGCTCAGCTATTAGTTTGATTAAATGTATATGTTCTTTCTTTTGAGGCGTCACCATTTAAGAGTAAGAAAAGTTTTCACAAGCATTCCACAGAATCTTTCTTTTCTATGCAATGCTAGTCATGACCTGCATTCGCTGTAACAGTTTATTTCAGACATGCATTTTAAACACAATTTATAATCCTAATTTAATAAATTAATTTACAAATACTTATAATTTAGCTGAAGCTTGATAATATAACTATTTCAATGCCGAACTGCTCGTATCTCATGATGGAAACTGCCTAAATGTCTGACAGTGAACTTACTAAGTTAAAAAAAAGAAGCTTTTTAAAAAATGCATTAAATTCTTCCATTAATACAAAACAAAGATAGTTATGTAAACTTTTGAAAAAGCTATGCTAAACTTGAATGTGAGAGTAACTTTCCTACACAGTCAAACAGTCAATCTATATCAGAATCATGCATTCCACTAACCTAGAACTAGCTCTCGGTTTTCAATGTCAGTTTGAAGCAACGCAAGCATTCAATCTATGCCGTTGCATATATTTTGTCAATGAATATGTTGAATAAACAAACTGTTTATTCAAAACAAGATTCCCTCAAACTCACTCACATAAAAATTCATGGTTGCCTGCTGGACTGTCAGCATTATTTGCTCAAATCTATCATCTGTAGAAATCTGGTTGTGCTATAATTCTTCAAAAGAATACAAATACGATCTATACACTGGGCAGCTTTTTATTTTCATTACAAACAACTGACACCTAAGCCTTGGCTTACAATTGTATCAAATTACTGGTAACTTTCACTCATAATCTAGATGCAGTTCTCCAAAGCAACACAATTTACTCATCATTCAAGTGAAAGGAAAACAATGAAAGAGGAAGGACAAAAACATGGAACATTTTCTACTTTCAGGAAAACAAAAAGAAATCTTGTCCATTGGTTGCATAATACTATGAATGAAGAATGGTATCGTGGAAACAATCGGTCTACAGACCTACACATGCTTGTCTATAGGAACAAATAATCAGGATGCTGTCCATAGCATTAAAATGAAATGGTCATGCACTTTTCACTATAAAAGCTCAACAATTTGAGTCACTTATTTTGTAGAATTTCAGTGGATAAATGTACACAGAAATATATAAGGTGAGCGTCGGTTAGATCTGTGTTCAAGAAAACAACTCAAGACATGTTTGATCATTGTGAGCATGTCATTAACGAAAAAGACCTGTCATACAGGCTTCTCTTACCAAATGGATAGCATCACATTACAGTTAACGTCACAGTACCACCATGGCACGGATGCCATGATGCAAAGTGCTGGTGACTGTATAAAGACTTTACCTTGTTGTTCAGTAACATATATGATTAACTATTTCTTTCATATAAATCCTCAAAAATAAAATAATCCCTTTTTCATTTGTTATAGAACCATAAGAACAAGAATACATTACAAACAAAATCATCTTTTACATATATCCCTGAGCCTGAAAGTCTCTAAATACGTAAGTCAGAAATTGGGTCATGACGTTTTTGGCTCTTTCTGACCAAAATGGGTGTCCCCTACCTGTTCTATAAATTTTCTATGTAAGTCTCTAAACGTGTAAGTCTGTACATATTTATAAAAGAGATGGGGGACACTCATTCTCATAAAATAAAGCCAAAAACATCATGACCAAATTTCTGAATTACAAGTTTAGAGACTTACATGGACAATATGATTTATAGTTTTAATGAATGTCACTTACTTGAGCCAAGCTTGCTTCCACTTCCTTGAGTTTATTGCTCTGGTCCAAATTTTCTCCCTGAACAAACTGAAGCTTCTCCTTTAGGTGAGTCAATACTTGCACTGTGCTTGTTATTTTCTTGCGGAGTTTCAATAGTTCCTAAATGTTTTGAAATTACAAAAATAAGTCTTTTGAAGCAATAAGAATCTTACTATGAAACTTAACACAAATTTTAAAAAAACAAGCCTCTGGGATTCAGTAAATTATTATGAAAGTGATGGCTAAGGAGCTGTGAGATTGCAGAGCGCAAAGTCTGTGGTTGGACGTCCACCATTGTCGGGTAATGTGGTCCCCTTAGGAAAGGTTCTATATGTAATTTTTCTCATTCAATCAGCTCTGATGTAGAACAATATGCAATAAACTGGCATCTTGTCTAGGACTGAAGCATATCATTCATATTGTTTCATGTCACAGAAACCAGGGATAAGCACTGGCTCTTGTGAGTTTTATTTTCTAAAAGAAAGTGTATTAAGTAATTCAATAATTTTGATGAAAATTAAAACATCACAGATGAGTAAAAAGAATTGGAATGCAAAAAGAAATTAAATCATTTTCAAATGATGGAATTACACTGATCTCTTATGTGAGTGGAACAAAATTATGAAAATTGAGAATATTGTTCAACAAATTTAGAACTGGAAAATAAAGGTTTTTTTATGTTCAAAATTTAAAAATGCAGGGACATTTCAGACAGTAAGCCACATCTCCTAACTTTTAAAAGAAAAACAACTTTTTCCTAAGATAACTTGCACTGGACTAAAGGCCGCAGGACTTAAAATAACCAATTACCAGTAGACAACTTGTGACAATTTCTTTCGAAGTATGATGTGTTAAAAATTCAGTGATGTATAAAGTACAATGTGAAGTACAAATGTAAACACAGCCTGGACAGGGGAACACATTGTGAGCACCTACCAGTAAGTGCCATCTATGATCATGTTACATTCCACATATAAACAATTTGTTCTAGTGAACATTTAAAACTTGAGTCAATCGCAGACATTCACTCAAAAGAATATTAAAAATTCTAACAGAAGCTGTATCGGACCATTAGCTGCAAGGGCAATGACCGGAGGAAAAAGTTGCGACTTATAGTCTGAAAATTACAGTAGTTAATAAGTTTGTGGCTTTTTGGATATACTAACTGAAAATAAAGATTTTATACATATATCCTGTGATCATCATTCCAACACCTCAGTTAAAATGTGTAACAGAAAACTGATCACAGCAAAAACATATTTAAAGCTTTCTAAATGAGGAAGATGCCATTATTCTGTAATCATCATCTGTTTTCAAAGTTAAAAAGATATTATATGAATAAAGATGGATAGCCTACTAAAAGTGTGTATACTAGCAGAAGATCTAGTTCACTAACTGACAAAAAATGATTGATGCCTTTAGCCAGGTACTCATTCGTATCTGAGCCAAGTGAAGAGTGTGAGGCTCATCACACTCGTATAATCTGACAACATTGCTTGCTATTAATAACCACCTACTCATTCATACTTGAGCCAGGGGAAGTAAGTGGGGTAAAGAGCTTTATTTTAAATGTGAGCTTTTAATGTGAGGTTTTATATAGCTCTAAATCCACTATGTGCTAAAAGCACTTTACAAGTGTTCACTAGCAGGCATACCCTCTGGGGTTGTACAGTAAAGTGCAGCATATTTTAAGCAACAATACCAGCCTATTGCTAGGTACTCATTTAACACCTGAGTCGAGTGAAGCAATTAGGGTAAATTTTCTTGCTTAAGGTAAAAACACAAGAAGTTGCTGGTGGGAGTCGAACACAGGACCTTCTGGTCCAAAGCCAACGCTTTAACCATTGAGCCATCTGTGCTCTTCTAGTCCAAAGCCAACGCTTTAACGATTGAGCCATCTGTGTCCCCCATTACTGCTTATGTACCAGATTGTGTTAATGGAATATTACAATCTCATCTAGTCACCACTTCCAAATCATAATGATGGTGAGCATTGCTTGTTGGAACTCATGTCCAGCCATGCTAGCTGTTTAAGCTGTGGTCCTCCTTATTATCAAAATCAAATGACTTTGCTTGTTTTACCATCAACAAATATTTCTGAAGCAAACAAATCCATAGGTTAAGTGTATGTGAGCAGATAAGGTACTTACTTCATTCCTCTCTTCAATTTTCTCATTATATGTTTGATTTTCAATTTTGAGCTGCTCAAAATCAATCAGATGGAGACCCTCAGCAAGCTCCTCCTACAAAAGATGAAAGACAATGAATTGTGAATTTAAATGTATATTATTTGTGAGAGAACTTCTTTTATATAATAGAATTTGCATTCATTTACAGTTGACTTACAACAACCATACCCCTTTAAATAAGACTGTCAACTAATAATTATTATCATAATGTTTTATACATGCATGTATATGACACTACATTGATTGCTTATAACCATTCCCATTTATCTTTGTCTTACAAATCCCTAAATATCAATCAAGAGGAATCATGTACTTGTCTAATCGGAAAAAAGTAAAGTTCATACAAAATGAATTTGAATGTCTCAAATGATTTGATTTGATGCCATGGGGATTTCAAAATGTTCATTTGAAAAGGAAGAAGAGAAACTTTACATAAGTCCTTTATTTACAAAGTTACAGTGATTGCCACTTAAATCTAGAATCCTCTAGAAGACTGAATGTTTTTTGCTTTGTTCTTGTTTTCTTTTTTTTAATGTATCCACAAAAGAGTCTAATATTATGTACGAGACTTTGTTTGAATAATACTCCATCACCATCAAAATACAGAAGCACACATAAAATCTCTCCCCTAAATAATTTATTTCTGTTCTTACATACTTATTTTAATCCCATTTACACTCTCTATACACCCATCACAGGTTTGCTGCAATCTTCACTCAGAACTGAGAAAGACGAGAATTCAACCAAATTTTAAATCAAGAGATATATACTGCACAAATATTGCCTCTCTTTGGAAAGAAAGATTTTGATTATTTAAGCAAAATTAGCATTAGAATATCAAGAAATAATAGTGCATTGTACTTAACAAATTTAGTTGAAATATTTGTCTCACCTTTGACTTCAGCTGTTGTTCTTTCTTTTTTAATTTGTTTTTCAGTTTGATGTTTTCTAATCTGACATTGACCACCTCTTGCTCCTTCTTAACCTCATTCACCATGTACTGCTCTATGTCCTGTTTGTTACACAAAGTGTGGAGAAATATATCAAATCTGTCATCAGCAAAATTTGTAAAATCAACTTATCATCTTAAAAGGAAGCTTAAATTTTAAGGTCAAATTTCCTGGAGCCTTTTCTTCATTTGATTTAGCTTCCTTCACAATTATCAAAAGAAAGGAAATTTGAGCTAAGAAGGAGAGTCTGTTATAAAATGTTTCCAAAATCAAATAATTCCAAATACCTTTTGAATTCAAAGGGTTGTTAAAGGAGAAAAATGTTACATTTTTTATTCATTTTATTTCTGTAAATGCATTGGAACTGACTACTGTTCAGAAGACTTTTTGTGCTAGCTAGGAAGCAAATGGAAGTGAAAGGCTTTATGGATAGTAATCAATAAACTTTATAATAAATTTGGTCTGAAATTCAGAAGGTTGAAAGCATTGGGTCAGAAACTTTTGGATGGATCTGATGATTCGTAAAGACAAGGAGAAAGCACCACAGAAAAGAGCAAGCCAATGACAACACTACAGGATCAAAGACAAAATCTCAACAGCTGACATGGCCTGAACCGGAATAATAATTTCAAAAACACATTGATTCCACTGAGGTCGAAGTAAGCAATGAGTAAAAAAAAAGAGAGGGGGATTAACCATAACCAGTGAAAGGATTTTTTTTTAACTTAGCCTTTCTAAAGCTTTCAATGCTTTATGACACAAGAGAAATGAAGTCATTGCACGAATTGAATGAAAGCAATCAATGACTTTAAAATATCCTTGAGAATTCATTATTAGAGAATCATTTAAAGAGTTGAAATTAGTTCATTTGGCAATGACAACACAAGCACATTTTTGCAAGTATTCATTGTGTATTTTGAAGAAAAAAGTATTGTCAGAGTTCAATCAAAGATAACAGAAAATTTTCCCATTAACAGTCAAATAAATTATAAGCAAGTTTAGTGAAAAAGAAGCAATTGCTCTATAAAGGCAAGAAATCACCACAGACAACAATTCTATCATAGCTTTTTGCCTCATTCATCATATAATAAAAGGAAGGTAAACATCAAGCAGTCCCCTCTTTCATGTCATTAGAATCATAATATTTCATTCACATATATTGTAGGGCTCTTTTCCTACAAATTAGATTACTTATCTCAGACTGCTAAACTATAAAGCTAGCAGTGACAAGGAATTTTTAAAATTTTCATCACATAATTTGGTTAACATTCTACAAAAGCTTTTCTGAATAATAAGTCGATTCATTTGTATAAAGTTCCACCATAAAATTGAGCCTACCTTAGGTGGGATTGGTTTTCCTGATCTGCTGTTGATTGCATTTAGAGCCACTTGTTTCTTGAACTCCATAAATTTCTTGCGCTCAAGGTCTACTTTCTCTTTCCTTTCTTGACATCTGTCTTTCGCATCTTCTATTTGAATCCGATAGTTCTCTTTCTCAATCATGTCCTGACGTCTTAAATCCTCTAATTGGGCTACACAAAGAATATAAATTTATATATTTAGAGGAAAGATCTATGAAAATCAATAGTATTTCACGAAAAGAAAATGTCAAACTTGAAAGAATAAAAGAATAGTGTCTTCTTTATCAAATAATTCCTTTGAATTATGTATGTATTTTAATTCAATGAATGAAGGACTGCAATATTAATCCTGAAAAGCATCTCTTATAACAACAGCAACTGAGCAGCACTTGAAGGATTTTGTTAAATTCTTTTTTTCAATTTCTTTTCATTCAATACAGTTAAAGAAAAATGTATTAGTCTGCTGGATGAGATTTAGGAAAAAGATAAAACTATAAAATATATCATCTGATATCTCAGCCATTGCAATATTATGCTTAAATTATTATTTGAAGAATGAAACAAAGCAGAAACAACAACAAAATCAATTTCAGAATAAGCAGTTTCAAAGCCTTCTGAGACATTATTTAATTTTTTTTTAATTCAACAATAAAAACATGTCTTCAGTTGTATGTGGAAATAAATAAGCAGCATAAAATAAAATGCTAGTATCAAACTTAATGTATACATTCAAAAGTTTTTCTTTCAAAAGAACAAGTTAAAAATAGGAATTTCCTATTGTATGAAGAAGGACATAACCATATTAAAATATGAAAGATTTGAACAGTTTGCATACCCATATATTTCAAATATCTCTGTTCTTGATCTGTAACATTTTTGTCATAATCCTGCCTCTCATCTGCCTTCTTCTTTCTGAAATACTCTGCTAATTTGTGTTGCAGTGAGTAATTTTGTTGCTGGAGTTGTTCTCTATCTGCAAGGGCCTCCTAAAGAAATTTAAGGAAAAGGAATCACATTATATTCAAAAACAAAAATATATGAATATGGAACCTACACTTGGGAAAGACTACCTGGAACATGATATGAATTATTTTAACAATGTTCTAGGCCTAAACTTTTTGTGTTGGTAATAGAATTTATGACAATGTTGACATGATTTTACCAGCAAAACATTGATTTGAAGCAAGATTGTACTCAATGCACAGTTGTTTACAGATGTCTTTGATATGTCTTTCGATATAATTATCTCTATTTTGTATATGTTTAAAATCTTAATTGCAAGGAAGTAACATAAAATATATGAATATCTCGACTCTGTAAGAGAAACAAATTAGTGTTAAATATGAAATAATCAGATGAAATGTCTTATAAATCATGAGCTGAGGGTTTAAAAATCCAGCAAAAAATTATAAGATATAATTTTTAAAAAGACTGCAGAGAGTAACAACCACAAAAATCAAGTAAAATTTAGTTTTCATCTTTTCCTGCCTGAAACTTTAAAATTACAACTTCATGTACATACATGTAAACTTGAAAGAAATTGTTTTAATTGATTTTTTTAATCCCTTGAATGCAAGAAACAGAAGAGTGGTAGGCACTGAAAGTAATTGAGAAAGAAAATAATATTGTATGCATGTGCTTACTGCTGAGATTGTAACAGAGTTGTATAAATGGGCTGATATATGATTTGGTCAAGAATTTTCTGTTGATGTATACTTAAGCTCCTTGTCTTCTGACTCTTGATCTGTTTGCTTTCATGCACATTAAAATTTGTTGATGTTACATTGATTGACATGTGTTAGCTGTACAGAAAAAGCTGGTTTATAGAAACAGGTGCCTTTATCTTTGATAAGGCTGCATGTCAAGCCCTTGTCCATCTGACCTGAAAACCTTTCTCTCTTTAGCTAAGTAGATATAAGTATTGATTGTCTGTCTTTTGTACATTGGATACCTCATATCAGAAAATAGATATCAATAACATAAATTTGCATACCTGCCCTGAATTCCTTGTCAACTACTGCTAAGTATGCATTTTCTACTGAGGATTTCAGGAGATTACTATTTTCTTCTAAATCATGTGTGCATGCAAATGTCAATGATTCATATGAAATAGGCCATATCATCTTCACATTGAAGTTTAAGCATTAATGAAAGAAAAAGAAGATCAAGAAGAAAAAGACAAAATGTTTCTTTAGTTCTAAAAAAATCTGTTCGTTCTCCTTACGTGATATTTTTCAATAAGCTCATCTCGTCTGAACTCTGGCTCTTCTTCCTCTTCCTCTTCTTCCTCTTCCTCTAATGCTCCTTCTCTCTCCTCCTCTTCCCTCCTCTCATAGTCTAATTCATCTGTTTCATCTGTAATTGCAATAAAGAAGTTGTCATAAATCCATTTGAGGACATAAAAGATGAGACAATAGTGAAAAGTTTCATTTATACAATTAGAATCTTCTAATACTGTGATCATAGACAGCCTGCAAGACTTTTGGCTCTCTCAGCTGTGCTTGAGGTAAAAACTCATGCTAAATCAGAGCAAGTAAATGATATACTTATTTCCAACAAGTTTTTAGAATAATTAGATGTTTCTTGTTACTGGTACATTTATTTTAATGCTATCAAATTTTCTTAAGGCTTTATGTAGATAGTTATTATTGTTTCCTGTAAAAGTAATCTCATGCAACTACTTTCATTTGGATTAGATTGAAGCCGCTACCAACTGGGGAGGTGATCACTTTTGCTTTGCTTGTGATGCTGTAGTATTTTGATAACTTAAACCTGTTAACGTACTAAGATTTGTTAAAGACTTTAAGGATGGTACTCTGTGCATCTCCTTCTTGGTAATGATACATAAATGTGCCTTTTAAATTACTTTCAAGAAAAGTAAGCTTACAGATTACCCACTGTTTAAAAATGGATATTGATCGAGGCCTAGGCCTAAAACTGCACTAGTAGACTTCTAAAATTGCACTAATAGACTTTACTGAAACCCCTGACCAATCTATAGTAGATGGAAAGGAGAAACACAAGTTTTATGTGTAATTGTGCTCTGCGATCACTTGTAAACATGTCATTGATTTAGATCTGTTCTGAAAAAGGACTTGGTTAAAAACAACTGAAGGGACAGAAAAGAGACAAAAGCTGTGTAAAACTTCAGTCCAGCTATTTTTTTTTTAATGTACCTTTATTCAAGCAGATCACACATTCAATAACAAGTAAATGCCCCTTCTTTCTTATCGTGTAGAATTTTAATAGCCTTGAACACATCTCAGGAGACTTCTGTAAACTTTTACTATCTTTGTTCTTCTGTTTAATTGTTTTATAGTACATTGTATTAGGTTTATAAACAAACTTGCCTTCTTACAGAGATATGGATTTAAATCTGTTTCTATAACTTTTTTCCATCTTTTTGTAATCATATATGTGTATTTTTAACCTTGAATGGTAGCTTAGAAGGGATATAAATGCTTTCTTTCAATTCATCTATCAGTTGAACTCTTTACATTGCACAGGGAGTGAATAGTCAAGATTATGTCTCAGCATCATCTTTGCTATGTGCACGGTTGGCTCTCAGCAACATTGCAAAAGAGGTTGTCTGATATCTCGGTTATTAGGACATTTCTGATGCAATAAACAAAAAAGGATCCGATACCTAAACAATACAAAGCAGGCTCTCTTCATTTTTTTCTGAATTACACATAACTGATACTTTAAGGTTAAATAGATGAATTGGCCATGAATTATTTCTGTTACACATCAGGAAACTCTCATCTTCTACCTCCCTCTCATTCCCCCACCCCCAGACATAAATAATCCCCTCCCCAACATTTCCCCATCATTCATCCCAAAATCTATGGAAAATGATGAATTTCGTTGATAGAGAATTTTGTCCACCTATCTTGATTTTCTATAATTTTTAACGGAATATTTGATGCAAATCCTTCATTTAAAATGTGTGCATAAATAGGAATAGATGCATAATTTTTGTAATGTTGGTAATGTTTAAAAAGTGAGTTCATTAATTAAATTTAAGTCGTTTACTTTATAATTTGTTAGCACCTCTTTAAAATTTTACACATTACTCTGACCTGGCAAGAGGCAAAGACCCATGTAAGAGTAAGAGAAAGGTGGAGGACTACTGTTGACACCCTATACTTCATAAGGATTGAAGAGGATTCAGTTTATTAATTCAAATAAAAATTTTACACCTATCAAGTTTGGAGGATTGATCTCTGCAGCAACAATATGAACAACTGGCACCAAATTGTTCTTTCTTTAAAGATCACTACTCATAACAACAGTACCTATTTTGTCAGGAGTTGTAGCCTCAAGGCGCTGATAATCTGGCTGAACATCGGCACTTGCGTCTGGTGTTGGTTCTCTAGATAATTCTTGTCCAACTGGGCTGGGTGCTTTGTTTTCATCTGCAACGGCCACAACCTGATGAGATCACAACAAAAGTCTTTCTATGAAGATCAAAGGAAGACATAGACATCTAAAGCAGTGTTTTCTTTACATACTCAGGTACAAATAAACCATTTTTGTATGATGTACAGCAAAACTTCATCTCAATGCATTAATCATAAATTATCAAAGCTTTGATTTCATCTGCTACACCAGAAATTGATGAAAAATTATAACAATTGAAGCAAGAAGTGAGCTTCTACAATCTTTGACACTGCATCCATTCACAGTATATTGATCTTTATAATTATTGTTTGGGGAGGAAGTATCTTTATGTAAGGCAAACAGAAATTTAATGGGATAATCCCTAAGCAAAATCATGTTCTAGACGTTGTTCTCCCATCATTTGAGGAACTCTACTCTGTAAATGTCATCAAAACCAAGAGGGAAGATAAATGAGGACTATTCTCACCCTTAAACAAAGAATATCATTGGCATTGTTTCTAAACGCATAACTCACCCTTAAACAAAGAATATCATTAGCATTGTTTCTAAACGCATAACTCACCCTTAAACAAAGAATATCATTAGCATTGTTTCTAAACGCATAACT
>JAOYNN010561762.1:0-13584 GCA_025770095.1 Goniobranchus kuniei
TGAGTGAATGTGGGTGTTAGAGATTATGTTTGTATGGATGAGTGAATGTGGGTGTTAGAGATTATGTTTGTATGGATGAGTGAATGTGGGTGTTAGAGATTATGTTTGTATGAATGACTGAATATTGTTGTTAGAGATTATGTTTGTATGGATGAGTGAATGTGGGTATTAGAGATTATGTTTGTATGGATGAGTGAATGTGGGTGTTAGAGATTATGTTTGTATGGATGAGTGAATATGGGTGTTAAAGATTATGGGTGAGTGAATGTGGGTGTTAGAGATTGTGTGTTTGGGTTAGTGAATGTGGATGTTATATAGGATTCTTTATAGATGAGTAAATGTGTTAGAGAAGATTATGTGTGTATGGATGTGTGAATGTGGGTGTCCATGCTATCTGGGAATGTAGATTAGTTCTGATTAGAGGTGCAGTATTGGCAGATTATCTGAGTGAACAATTTATGTACAAAAAGTGATAAGGACCTGGGGTGTGACAAATCAGTGCAAAGAGCTTTCAAGGGTGCTTTCATACTGTATGCTTTACTTTACTTTTTCATACTGCATGAGTGTGTAAGCGGCTTTAATAAGTCCATGTTGCAGGCTTTTCGGTCGTTGACATTTCTGACTGCAGGCTTTTCTAACATGATCCACTGGCACCCAGTGATTCTAGAGTCTTTTGCAGAGGTTTTAACATGATAATGTAACCGTAAGATGATACACACTCCCAATTTTTTAATATATTTTTTAGGCTTGAAGTTTTTTTTATCAGACTTGAATATTTTTACTGGTTTTGAGTGGGAACCCCGAATAGGCTCCAATGCACACCAAAATCTCATGATTAGATGTTCGTATGATGTAATTGCTGTAATTTCTGCACAATTTGATACTTATTGGTTAAGTTTTCATCTAATCATTGTATAAGATTATTAAATAAATCCATTTTCACTAAAAATTTCAATTAAAACCAGGCTTAAATTTTCAGCTTTACCTTGTGATCTAGATTTATTATTTACATCAATTAGGTCTACATAGATTAGAACCATGGCCATATAATTACATTATTCTCCTTATGTTATTCATTTAGGAAATTTAGACTTATTATTTAGGGATTTTTTGTTTATAGACCTACCTGAGAACATACTCTCACTCTGTCTCTTCACCAATTCAGTCGTCGAGGAGACATGGGGACGATCTTGCTGCCAGACGTCGCCATCCAGTTCTGTCTTCAGTGCACGCAACAGTGTTGGGCTGTCCAATGAGGTCCATTCCTTGATGTTGTCGTACCAGCATTTTGTTTGTCTGTCTCTGCGTCTTCCTCTTTCCAAGGTCCCTCGCAGTACTGTCTTGGTCAGGGTATCGTGACGGGTGACATGGCCAAACCATAACAACTTCCTCTTTTTGATGGTAGTGAGCAAAGGTTCCTGGGCTCCTGATTTAATGGTTATTTGTTCGTGGACGAACCTGTTGAATTTTCTTTCTTTCAAGGAAATACCAAGAAGGCCCCTATAGCATTTGTTCTCAAAGGCTTGAATTCTTTTACTGGCCTCTGCTGTCAATGTCCAGCTTTCGCATTCGTAAAAGAGGATGGAAATGACAAGGGATTTGAAAAGGCGCATCTTTGTTATAAAGCTGATGTATTTGTTTTGCCATATCTTGATTAGTTTTGACATTGCAGATGTAGCAATGGCTATTCTGGTATTAATTTCAGTAAGGGAGCGACCATCTTTTGTGATTGTAGCTCCAAGATACTTAAAGATGCTCACAACCTCCAACTGTTGGCCTTTCACGAATATTTGGGCATTCGTGGTTTCGGTACTGTTGATCATTACTTTACTTTTTTCGCTGCTGACTTCTTTTCCATGCACATTTGAGCTAGCAACCAATCTGTCTGTGTGTTCTTGTAGTTCAGCATTGTCACTTGCTAACAAGTCGATATCATCCGCAAATCGTAGGCTGCTTATTAGACGACTACCTAATGCGGTGGTTGTATGATAATTTTGGAAGTTTCTCTCATAGTGTTTTCCAAATATAAATTGAAGGGGGTCGGAGATAGCAAACATCCCTGACGGACACCTACTGATGTTCTAATGTAGTCAACAACCTGATTGTTGATTAAGACTGCACTGCTGGAAGTTTTGTACAGTGCTTCAATGACCTGATCAAGACATTCCTCTCTGCCATATTTTTGAAGTACATGCCAAAGTCCTTTGTGCTACACTCGGTCGAAGGCTTTCTTGAAGTAAATGAAATTATGAAAAAGCTTCTGGTGTTGATGTTTTTCCATGAGTATGTGGCAGTTGAAAATTTGCTCTTCAGCTAGATATGATGGGTTAATTTCTTGGTGGTGCCAATCTCCTCTCAAAACCTCCCACTGGCGACACCGTTGTTTCCAGCCCCTCACAAAATTAGCTTGCCAGCAGAAGCAATTACCAGGATATGGCTGGGTCTGATGTTATAACCCAGGTCCTTTGTGAGAGTTGGATATCGTGGTGAAGACCCGTGCTCTTGTCCACCAATTGGTGCTGCTGAAAAGGTACGGAGGTACAGTAGATTCCGCCCATTAGCACAGTGCTTTGGAGAAGGCCAAGCATGTGGATGGACCCTGCTTATGCACGAGGGCTGATAGTTGGGAGGCCAGGGTCATATTTTACTGATTGCTTCCCTTGACTGTATTTTTGAGTAGCACTCCTTTGGTATCCTTTGTTGACAAAGAAGTTGTAATAAAGATGGGTAATGGAGTGACAGGGAAAGAACAGTCATTGACACTAACACTGATGCTGATGGACAGGGTTGGGCAAACTAGATTAGTGATTTAGTCATAAAGAAAGCGATGGGCGAAGAGTGGGCGACGTTGGAAAGATGATTGAATCATAGTTTAACAATTTAAGTCATAAAACAATGACACAGCTGACTGCCAAGATTGCATTTCTAGGTCTACCTTCCTTCTCGACGGATTGTCTGTTCACATCAAAGGCATTGATTGTCGCGAGGTCCTAGTCCAGACAGTCTCTCATTCACACCTCGTCCCTTGTCATTGCCTGTCGCATATCGTGCCTGGACACTCCATTGTTAGTGTGAGTGTCCTACCGTACTACTAGTGTGTTGTTCGTCATATTGTCCATAGCCCATAGCCATTCATTCACACGTATTTACACCCATTTTGTTATACGCTAATCTGTATTTTCCATAATTTAATTACCGTTTTGTCAATTTTATGACCAGCAGAACGTGTGCTTGTCCGACATGACCGTGCGTATATGCATGCCAATTATATAGTAAAAGTTCTGTCAGGGCCAGAGAGCTTGCTCTTGCTGAGATCGTGCTCTTGTATGGCGTGCTAATGGGCAGAATCTACTGTACTACTTCTCCCAGACATCCCATTACATTATGAGAACCTAATAAAGATTATAAAACAGATTAGCACGAGATAGATAAGTATCGAATCACATTGTATACAGCTACAGATCGAGCCGAGTGGTTATGAATATCATGTTAAACCTACACTTTTGTATTCAACACAAGGGCCTTAACACATTATGGTGCAGATGCACAGCTTAAACCAAGTGAATGTAAAAAGGGTCCCATGGGTTGCGTTTTATGTGGAACACCCCGTATTATTTGAAATGCTCCACATTTTCTATGGTCTATTTTTCAATGCTGATGTTGGTCTTTGTTTGGCATTTGACACTGCCATGATTTTTGTTTTTTTAAATTTTCAACATGAAGTTTTTGTCTTCACTATGCTCTTTTGTAGCTTTTATTAGTTTTCTCAGTCCTTCTGTAGTTGTTGATAAGAGGATGGTGTCATCGGCATATCTCAGATCTCTTATCTTGTGTCCACTTATGTTGACCTCATCAGAATCTTTTCCCTTGGGATCTTCTTCCACCTTTCTCATTATTCTTTCTGTGTATAAGCTGAAGAGATGACGGGACAGAATGCAACCTTGTCTTATACCTTTCCCAAAGGTTCTATTGTGGCGTTTTCTAATTGAACCATTGCTTTCTGTTTGTTATGTATAGTGATTTCAATAATGATGTTAGTTTTGGCTGTACATTTATTTCTTCCAGTGTTTTGCCGCAGTTTTGAGTGATCCACTGAATCAAAGGCTTTGGAGTAATCAATGAAACAAATTCTCAAATTTTGGTTTACTTCATTTTGTTTTGGGATTATGTTTGTTAAATTTAAGAGGTGATCTCTTGTTCCTCTTTTCTTTCTAAAGCCTGCTTGGTTTATTGCTACTTCTTGTTTGCTTTTTCCTTTCGATCTGTTCTATACTCAGTGCCATAAATAAGTATCTATGTACAACATCAATGATAATCACATACTAAAGTGCACAAAACCTCTAACTTTTGGTGCCATAAGAAAGAATTTATTCATCTTTTCAATGATACCATTAACTGACGGCTAACTCAGAAAGCCGTTATTTAGCAGCTGTTTTCCTGGGAATGGTCAAAATGGAAGTCCCAAAATCTTTTCTTCAGCCAGTGACAAGGGAGGCTTCACACAGTCAGGAAACCTCACTTACTTGAGAAAACTGAACTGCTCTGATAGTTATTCATAACTGATCCTTTCATCGCAAAAATGCAAATAGGTATATATCTAATAAATTCTTTGTTTAACTCATTGTTGGCCCCACAACAACATTGAAAATCTACGTGCCTCATGAAATTCGATACAGCCTCATCTTCAGTCCTCGTCATTTTATGGGGTCTACCAGGTATTTCAAACTTTTTCACTGTGCTGGTCAGAATGTGTCTTAGGACGATAAATCGCATGGTTTTTCTAGTTACAACAAACATCTTGGCTGTGTTCGAAACAAATTAATGTTCCTGCTTCGAGATGTCCAACAAGGCTTTAGTGAGGCATGATAATCAAATTAAAATTTTGTTTTGAGAGATATTTATATTCAAAGAAGAAAAAATGGTACTTAAGAGGATTTTGTTGCTATATTTCTATCACATAAATGTATGCATTCAGTAGCTGTGCATTTACGCGTTTTCATTTATTGTTTCTAACTGGTAATAAGAACCCTCTAATGATGTTCAGTGGTTTGTTTGTTTGTTTTTTTTAATGGCATGCAGAACTTGTGACTTTGAATATCAGACCATTTTCACAAGGGCAGCTGTGGAAGATTCTTTGAAAATAACGAAATGGCAAAAACTATCATATTAAACTAGAATAAATCATCTATCCCTTCATACATAGGACTTGAGAAGCCAACCACTGATAATGAAGATAAGATAATTGTCTTTGAAAAGTGGATACTTATTTTTGGCGCTGAATATATATATTTCAAGTAGTGAATTGCAATTTTAATCTTTCCATCCTTCCTCAGACACGAGATGGCAACACAGCCCTACATTTTGCTGCCCAGCATGGTCACATCAGCTCATTGTCGTCATTGCTTCAGGTTTGCCAGAATTATTTGTAGAATGTTTAAGTCGTTTTCTCATGCTTTTATCCTTACTGGCTTCTCATTGAGGCCAGAATAATTGACTATGTATCAGTTCTCTTCCTTACATTAGTCACTGAGAAATCCATTGTCCGTTCTCTGCCTTGTATCAGGTACTGAGTAAATCCATTATCAGTACCCAGTCTTTTATCAGTTATGGGGAAAATCCATTACCAGCTTATTTCATTACTGAGAAAATTCTATCTCTATCATAAGAAGTTCACTGAATCTTGTAGCAGCATTTATTTAGTTTTTTATATGTTCCCATGATCGTGCGGCTGTGGGGTCAGGCGTTGGACTTGTCACCGCGGTTTTTTAGTTAAAGGCCACGCCACACTGTGATGGTATTTAGTCCTTGATAAAGGCTGTTTACATACATTTCCTCACTCCACTCAGGTGTCATTAAGTACCTGACTGATCTTGGCAGTATGCTAGAACAAGTGCGCCTGTAAAATGGCTGAGTCTGTCTATGCCACATGGAGTTGAGAAGGTATTTGGTTGGAAAAGGCCTGTGGGGGAACACTTGTAAAGGCTTTGAGCACATTTAGTAAATTTAGTGCTACATAAAAGCTCAGATTTGTCATGCAGCTAGAGCTCTTGTATGTTATTAGGATAGGATGCAGTACAAATGATGTGTTATATTCTAATGAAGTAAAACCAGATAAATTGTATGCAATTCATTGCGTGTCTTATTGGCAAACATTCTTCTTTTTCTCCTTTCAATCCATCTCTTGATTTACATGTACTTTTCTATGTCGGACACTCTGTTTGGACCAACTGAGCCTTAGGCTTGGAGTTTGAAAGGAATGTTGGGGATTAATTTCGCATGGGCAGCTGCTTTTCAGCCTTATGCTTCTAAGATTTACAACTGCTGATAGTTCTTATCCAGGAACTTCCTAAGTTTATAGATCATCTCCAATGACCCTAGGCACTCAAATGGCATCAATAATGGTCTGTAGATTTTGACTAATAGTATTTGCTATAATAGTTAAGTAAATTTTTATAGTGTATTTTCAGACAAGAGATATTTCAATCATATCATTACCAAACATGATAAAATTGTTCATAGGGTCTTTTTTTTGCAGCATTCAGAGAAAAGTAGATCCAACATTTGTCTTTGACAGATAAAGTATATTTGTTCATACATTCATTTTATTTTACATGCAGAATGAAGGATTGCTCAACATGATGAAAGTGTTGAAAATTCAATCTATTTTGTTCTACATTCAGAAAAAAGGCGATCCCACCATCAGAAATTTGGAGGACTTGTCACCCTTAGATTTAGCTGCCCAATATGACCGCCTGGAAATTGTTAAGCAGCTGGTCACATCACATCCTGAACTCTTAACACAGAGGTCTTTTGTACAGACCCCTCTCCATTTAGCATCCAGGAATGGACACAGAGCCGTTGTCCAGTATCTTCTGGATTCAGGATTTCCTGTTGACGCTAAGGTAAATATAGAATGCATGTGCTCACATCTAACCTTTTCACATTGTTTGCCATTGATTGATCATGATCAAGTTTAATTCATTTCCTCTAATGTGAAAATATCAGTATTTAATTTGTTGTACCTGAGCCAGAATGATACATGCCATTTTCAAACATATGTATACAGATATATAATACAATGTCAGGTGAGTTCTGTCTTTCATAGCAGAAGCAGGATTGAAAGCATTGTCTTATTTCATGGTGTGATGGAGTTCAAATTAAACTGTGATCAACCTGCACAAATTTTATATGTTTGGAGTTACTCTATGAAAGGGATGACAGGTAAAAAAAAACGACAACAAAACACATAAATGTGGAGACAGAGAGTAATAAAAGGTCCCAATAACATACCATTGGTTTGGCATCAATTTAATCCAGATAGATGGGCAACCAGACTGTCAGGTAATCAAACTTAAACACCTAACCAGTATCAAGAATCAACTGTCACCTACTGTAATTTTCGGATTATTAAGCTGCACAGCCGATTTCTTAAAAGAAAAACAATATATTTCCTAAAATAGGTTGCACCAGATCTAAAGCCACCGGACTTAAAAGAATCAAAAAACTTTTAGTAAAATACTTGTAGACATCAATAATATAATGACACAAAAATTACCCTGTAAAGTACAGTGTAAACACAGCCTTGCAGGGGAAACAAATTATGTGCACTTAAAGAAGAAGTAGAGAGAGAGATGAAATCTACTGTACTGTGATGATTTTTTGTTTTATCATTTACTATGCGATCACAGTGGCACAGTGGGTTGTACGTTGTACTCGCAGCCGAAAGGTAGCAGGTTTGTTTTCTTGTTAGGGCATTGTGACTTAACCCTTGGGCAAGGTTTTTAACACTTATTGCCTCAATTTCACAGTGATATTCCTTTGGCTGGCGCTCCGTTTTCAGTTAAAAGCCAGATGATAAATTTTCCTTCGGGGATGAATACAGTGACATTTTATTTATTTACTTGCTTATTTCATAACCTGAGCATATTCAGTTCAGTTTGCTGTGTTTGTGGGATTTTATTTTATGTCTAAAACAACACATCCTTTTTTAATACTTTATTTATTGTATGTCCTGTAATAATCATTGCCTGTGTATAATTTTCTTATTGTATACTAATGGGACTTGCAGACTGACAAGGGAACTGCATTGCATGAGGCTGCTAATTTTTGCAAGTTGGATGTCATCAAACTCTTATTAGAGAGAGGTAAAACAGTATTCTCATTTATCATTTTATACCTACATAATTAGATGTGGCCAAAAGATAAAAGAGTGTTTTTGGTTCTACTCATTTTTTCTTGTAAAGATTCTCACTAAAATCTTGACTTTGCAGGGGAATTATGGACAGTATTGATTTTTATTAAATCTTAAAATCTGAATTTGTAGTATAGGTTAAATTTTTTTTTATCTAGGTGTGGTTTTCATTACCAAGAATCTTTGAATTAAGAGTATGTAAAAAAAAAACTTGTATGTATGTTAAACATTCAATGAATGAATGGATCATCTTGTATGGTCAACTCTTGATAAACCCCTAAATCTAGCATACGACACTTAGAAACACAGTCACATTTAGACTGCATGAAAAATGGCCCCTGATTGAATGAAATTGATGAAATAACTTTTAAAAACAAGTGGGTGGCAATTGTTACACTGTTAGTATGCATCTTGAGACTTGTTCATTGCCTACATGTTGTGTCATTAAATACCCTCCCATATTATGTCATAACTTTTTAACTGGTTGCTGCTCATATTTACCCTCTTGATAGAAATGCATTTTTCTTTTTCTGCATGAAAGGAGCTTGAAAACTGTTGAGTGATATAGCTAGCTATTAGGCCTTCAAAATTTAAGACACATTTGCCCCATTCGTTTCTTGTTCTTTAATGTAAATGGTACGCTAAGTTATATGTTTTTAAATACAAGAGATTAATTATCTGGTTGACCTAAAAATGTGGGACACATATCTGTTTTTGCTGTTGTTGGGTTTTTCAGTGGTTTTTTTCTCTTGTAAAATGGGTAAAAGGGCTGCTAATTTAAAAAAAAAAAGATTAATGTGTAATCATGGTGGTAATTTAAAGAATCATGATGTTCATAATTATCATGGCAAGTATTTCCAGTGATCTGAGGCCTGTGAGGTTGTTTTTCAAAATTTATTTCAAAGGCCTACCCTATGACCTGTTGATTTTATCTCCCTCTTCTTGTACTTTTATGTCTAACTAACCCTTGCGTTAACGTAGTGTTTTTCAGCATTTTTTGTCCTCTGACTCCAGCTGCTAGCCATTAATGTGCGCATGACCCAAACGAAAATGTATTGATTTATGGTTTTGTCACAAATTGATTCATCAACCCTAAAAACAGTGCTGAATCATAAGCTTCTAATAATAATAATGGGTGTTTAAATTTAATTACAAACTTAAAAAACTGAAAAGGAATTCACCGTATTGTTTCATTAAATGAGGTGTAGCTTGTCAAGCACTACTTGTGATTGAAAAGGAAAAAAAACCCAACAAAACAAAAAATAAGTCTTAGTGACGCCATCAAAGTGAATTCGTGACCCCCTTTGACGTCTTAACTCTTCATGACCGAGCGGGATAGGGATCCTCAAAATGCTGAGTGGACGGTAATATTTTTTCGTTTCTTGCCAAATACTGGTTTTTACTTCACCACCGGATGTTTACAAGACAGAGGGGGCATTCCAAATCAGTTTGACTAAGAAAGCGACAGGCCCTCCTAATTTTCCTTTTGTTTCTAGGTGATTTTGATAGACAATTCGGGGCTGTTTAGATTATAGTGCATAGTTTCAAGATGGTGTCGTCTGCTAAGAAGTGTAAACAACTTCCCAAACTCTTGTCAGCTCAACAAGCTATAGATTTGTTCATGGAATTGGATGGGGATAGTGGTGAAAGTAGTTTACAAGCTGACTCTGATTGCGAGGTAGATTTAGCTCCAGATAATGATAATCTAATAGCAGTGATAGTGAAGGGGATGATCAATCAGTTGTTGAAAGGGGGGCATCTCCCATGTCAGGCCCAAGTGGTGAGGCAAGAGGGAAATGGGCTGGACCTAGCTTTAGAAGTGGTAGTGGTAGTGCTAGAAGGATAGTTTTAGATATCAATGAGCTGAAGATCATCTTGGTTCAGAAACTACCAATAATTTAAGATTCATTCCAAAGGATGCAAGGAGACCTGGTCTAAATGTTGATCTTGACCAAAAGTCATCTCCTCTGACATGTTTCATGCAGCTGTATGACGATAAAGTTTGTTATCATCTTATTCAGTCTGTGAATAAATTTGCACAAGTGCAAGTAACAAAAAACACTCCTAACATGCGGCGATCATGTAACAATGACTGGTACCCATTGGATAGGTATGAATTATTGAAATATTTGTCCATTCTTTTCTCCATTGGACTAGATCCTCGACCCTGTATTCGTGATTTTTTTCTCTTCAAAATCACGTTTGAGAACAGATTTTTATGGGGAAATGTTTACAAGGGACAGGTTTGAAGTCCTCTATCATACAATGCTGCATGTTGGAGAACCGGACGCTGTCTGTAACGACAAGATTGAACCCTTTGTCAACCTGCTTATAAGTAAATTCAATGCAGCTTGTACCCCTTTCCAGTCAATCTACATTGATGAGATGATTATCTGTTGGAAAGGTAGATGGAAATACAAACAATACAATGCTAGCAAGCCAAAGAAGTACCACATAAAAAGCTTTGGGCTTGAAGATAGTGCCACGGGTTATGTAATCAACCTCCTTATTTATTTTGGATCAGAGACGTCATATGACCCAGAACTTGAGGTGGATTCTCGTGGCTCTAACGCGATAAAAATCTTCCACAGGCTTTTGGAAGCCATTCGTAAGGGATACCACATATTTGCTGACTGGTGGTATACAACAAGAGCTCTGGTTTAGTTCTTGCTGAGCAGGGATCAACATTTTAGTGGAACGGTCCAAGCACAAAGGGTAGGATTTTCTCAGGAGATCAAACAGAAACAGCTGCGGCTAAAACATCTAGAATCAAAATATTGGATGGAGGAGGAGGGTAAAATGCTCTGTGTGGCATGGAGAGACAAGAAAGCTAACAAACCTGTTATCCTTGTCTCTACAAATGCCAAAGCCGAAAATATAGAGGTAGCAGGAGGAAAGATAAAGACAGCGGCAGTTCACAGCTACAATTTCAATATGAATGGCCGTGACCGTGCTGACCAAATGATAAATTATTATGGTCTGCAGAAAAAAAAATCAAAGAAATGGTGGAAGAAAATATTTTTCAGGGTCCTTGAAATAGCTTGTTGTGTCAATGTACATGTCTTTTATTGCTTACCAAGAGTCCAGGAAGGGGCTAAGAAAAGTAAACTTGGACTGAAAGCTTTCAAGGAGAAAATGAGAGATGAGCTGAAAACTGCCGCTGCTCTCCTCATGCCTGACCCCCAGGGCATGCCTGCAAAACTGACTCGGGGAGCACCGAGAATGGCAAATCCCATTGCTCGCCTCGAAGGGGCCAAACATATTGTAATGTGGTCGCCAAATGACAGGAGATGCCAAGTTTGCAGTACTCCGCAACAGAAAAAGCCTTCAAGCTTCATGTGTGAAACATGTCAAGTTTACCTCCATCCAAAGGATTGTTTCAAACATTGGCATTCTGAGCCAGACTTATTTTATTTATTTTAGAGGGATTTTCTTCTTTTTTGTATTATATGTACATAGATATTTAGAAATTTAAAAGTTTATAAATAAAGTTACTTTAAAGGATTTTTTTTTTTTTCATCTTTTTCTGTCGCTTTCTTACTATGACTGAATTCACAAAAATGCCTGTAAAATCTTTTACAAATGGAAATCAGACTTCTGTAAAGATCCCCATGATGGTGCATAAATTACTTTGATGATAAAGGCATTTTTGAAAGCCACTGGCCAGATTTTCAATGCATTACTCTGGTAAGTAAGCCTTGACATCAATTACTCTCCATCTTTGCGAACTTTTTTCAATGCAGTTATCTCCCTTTTGTCATCATATTACAGATAAACTTATAAAGCAAAGGTCAAATTGATCTTCTTTATTTATTCCTGGACAATTTGATATATAACATTATAATGTTACATGCATTTACAGACATAAAAAGTCGCTATAAAGTATATGATTTTTATTATCATTTATGGAATTAAAATTAATTCCACCACAGCGCGTAGAAAATTCCGGTCATAAAGAGTTAATCCACAGGTTGAAAAACATTGCATTAATGTGTTTAATGTCCATGCACACATTACTTGGGAAAATCAACCCAAGAACAAAAACTTTGAGGCCAACCCTGCCATACCCACCAGGGAGGAAAAGGCGGAGATATCCATCACACAACATACAAGATGCATATACAAACATTTCAACAATCCAAGAAAGGCTTTAATTAAACCACTTTGATTAAAAAGGGCTGGAACTCTTCTATCACACTCACACACACAATCACACACACACACACACACACACACACACATCTTAAAAAAAAAAAAGAAAGAGAGAGAGAGAGAGAGAGAGAGAGAGAAGGTGAATTATGATAAAGATAGCTTTTATTCTTTTATTGTCTTATGAGCAGAAGATTGTTGGTTGTTGAGTTTGGTTGTTGTTCTTTTTGTATTAAATGTTCTTACTCTTCAAACCCGAGCAGTGACTGAAGGATATGGAAACTCTAAAGAACAGCATTGATAATCTTCCTCTGATTGAATGATATCCTCATTTTAGGTCTTCCTCCCTTTTTAATTTTTGTGAGTGTTGTGACAGGAGATTTAATTGTGAAAGTAGATGTTGCAGAGAAAATTGTGTAAATACTGTAGTGACAAGAAAACATGTTGCCTAGTGAGAATATAGAAAAACAGATTATCAACCTTATTCATTGTTCACTACTGAAAAATAGCTTCTCTGCCTCCTTTTTTTGGTCCCTCAAAGTGGAGATGATGGCCACTGTCATTTTCCTCCTTTTTTTTTTCTTATCATCATCATTGAATGATAGAGGCTCTCTGTCATGGCTATGACCAAACAAAACAAAACAAAACAACCCCCCAAAAAATAACAAAAACAAAAAAACAAAAACAAAACAAACAACAAAAAATAGTTAAATGGCCTTGAGATAAAACAAAATATTTTCAATAATTTAAAAAAACAATGTGCAATGCAAAACCAAAATTGTCCATGCAATTTAACATTTTAGTGTCAAATACGAACATTGGTGGCCATGGGCACAGTGGGAAAAGAAAACCTTTTGAGTTCTAAGGTGTTTCAATCTTGGCTTCATTTAATAATCTCAAATATCCAAGAGGTGCATCCCACCAATGAATGTAAGCCTATCGATTAGAACATTCACTCACACTGTCAGTGCCACCCCCCCTTTTTGATAGTTTTCTGAACCAGACCATCACTGGTTTGTAAGCAGAGAAGGTTAGACTTATGTTAACCTTTTTTACTTACAACTACTGTACAGAACTACTGTACAGAAGATATAAGATCTGGATATCTATATGTCGTATACAATATTGTAAATCTTTGAACCTATTTCATTCATAATAAAACTATATATGATATATAATGAGATAAGCAGGTTTTTTTTATATGTGTCTGTTTGGGAGAGAGAGAGAGAGAGAGAGAGAGAGAG
>JAOYNN010561872.1:0-13581 GCA_025770095.1 Goniobranchus kuniei
TCAAATCAATACTAACCTACAACTGCAGGACATGGGCACTAACCCAGACGGAGATCAACAAATTAGATGCCTTCCACAGGAAACAACTTAGAAAAGTATCAAACATCTATTATCCCGTCAAAATTTCTAACAGGTCCCTTTATGAAACATGCAACGAGAAGCCTTTATCAGTATTTATCGCAGAAAGCCGTTGGAAACTCTTCGGGCACATCCTTCAAAGAGACAAAGACATCCCAGCTTACAAGTCCATGGAACTATACTTCATTAAATTTGGAAATCAATTCAAGGGAAGGCCAGTCACCACTCTACCAACGGTCTTAAACAAGGACTTGTCCCGGTTCATTCAAACCTATCATTAAGAACGAGGGAAGATCTGAACCATCTAAGATCCCTCGCACAGGCCCGGGAACAGTGGAAGGCATTGACAAAGGAGATCGTGCGGGTGGTCGAGGCGTCCTCATCTGATGATAAGGATGCGAAAGACCCCTAAGTCAGTAAGTCAGTTTCTGGAGGTGACAGAGCCTTGTTGCAGTGCAACGTGCCTTGCATATTGAATATGGGTCTACAACCTCCGTCACCCACAGTACTCGCCGATGGCGTAGGCAATTTGAGGCAACAGAGGATGTGTCTGAAGGGAAATCAACACGTCGAGCTCACACCTGCAATGTGCGCGTCTAAAGAATCAGTGACATTTTTAAAACAATCACTTGAAATCGATTAGAAGTGTGAGTAGAGAGCTTACTATTCCACAGACAACGGCGGTGTGGCTCAAAACAAAGATTAAAAATGAAACTATGCAAGTTTCAGATGCTTCAGGCGTTCACACAAGAGACGAAATGGCCTGGTCGAACTATTACCATCATTTACTGGAGGAAATGGACGAAGACGTCACCAACAAGCTAGTCTTCAGTATTGAAGCTTGTTTTGATCTCTGTGGCAACGTCAACCGCTATAACCTTAGCAAATGGGGGACAGAGAAACCCAATGAAACGATCGAGCACGAGCGTGATTCACCAAAAGTCAATGTCTTTTGTGCCATATTCAAGAAGAACGTGCAGAGATCCTTCTTCTTCGCGGAGAACACAGTGCAAGGTCTAGCTTACTTGGATACGCTGGAGGCGAAGCTTTTTTTCCTCAGCTGGAAGAAGATTTGAACAGCTACATCTAGCAGGGCTGAGCGTCCCTTGGCATCCGGATGCCCGCAACTTCCTCAACACGATTCTTCCGCATCGATGGATTGGGCGGAGTGGACCGCGGGATCTCGTCCTTTACGCCTGGCTCTGAGATGACCATGTCACACCATGTGATTTCTTATTGTGGAGATGCATAAAGGATATTAGGTACATGCTTTCGACGCTAACTGTTGTGGACAAAATGAGGAATCGCATTGTGGATGTTGTTCAATCAATAACCGCGGCTACCCTCAAGCGAGTTTGGCAAAAACTGGTCTATTGGCTAGACATTGTGTAGGCCGCAAGGGGACGTCATATTGAACATTTGTAAATTGCACAAGTTTAATGAATCCTGCTATTGTTGGGAAAATATTGAATTCAGATTAATGAAACTTGTTCCATAAAAATACTTCTGTTTGATGAACTTTCATTGGATATTAGGTTGTTGCTTTTTTTTATCTGTGTTATAACCAGAGTTATGTCCTTTTCAAATCAGATGATTCTTTTTGAATCACCTTGTATTTACTGGTGTTGTAGCATTGGATATGATGGTGAGGAAAGAAATTAAAATTGTCCCAAATCGACAATATCTACGTGACTTTTAGTAAATATGTTACAGAAAAACAAGTTTAGGAAAAGAACTGTCGTGTTTGGGATATAAGAGAAAGACAGAGTTCCTGGAAGACGGCTTAACTTTTCTGTCTAACCTGAATAATTTTGCCACTGAAGAAAAGTGCAAAGTGAAAAGTTCCCGAGGAAGTCTAAGGATAACAATAGATGGGGAGACTGAAGTCGGCATTGGTGATTAAGGGGGGTGGGGGGGATGAGGTTGAGGATGGAAATGATTATGTGGATGATAGGCTTAATGAAGATGATGATGCGAGGAGGAGGATGAGTGGTGGTTGTAGGAGAAGGAAAGGGAGAAGGATTTAAAGATGATGATAATGATGATGACAAAATGAAGGTGATGATGAAGAGGAGAACGATAACTTAAATTCGTATGATAAAACATTGACTGGATGTGACTTTTTCTTCTCGTCCACTGTCGTTACTTTCCATTCATTGTCTGTTCATGCGTCCTTAATCGTAGTCTGTCCTTCTCCTCCATCCTCCCTTTCCCAACTTCTAGCCCACCAGCATACTACTTCCGCCTCCTCCTCACTTCCGGCCTGCTCCGTCCATTTCTTGATGGATGTTGTATTTCCTGATCTTTTTACACAACTACCACTACCACCACGGCATCCACTCTCTGCTACCGGCCGACCGCTAGCTACTTCTCCAGGCTTTCCACTTCCATCCATCCACCCAGCCAAATGTGCCCATATCTCAAAGCAAATTTAATCGAGTCCTATGGCCACTGTGGGCAGGCGGGACTGGCGTGTCAAGAAGTTGTTTAAAAAACGGTCATTTCCGTCACAGGGCCCGGCAGCCCTCATGAATCAAGCCGGCAAAGCAGGAGATAGAGTCAGTTTGAAGCATTGCAGGGCCGAGATGCGGAGGGAAATTAAGCGCCGCGGCTGCCAATAAATCAGAGGCTGCAACGACAGCAACGTCCCGCCTTGTTTCCTTCCTTTATATCGTGGGTAGGGCGCATAAAAGAAAATAGTCTATGCGCTGTGAATGTGTGTATGCGTATGTGTATGTATGAGTGCGTCTGGGCTTGTGCGTATGTGTGACGATTTGAGTGTGTGTGCACATGTCTGTTCATATCTGTGTGTTTCACGTGTGTGTGTGTATCTTAATGTGTTAATATATTACGTGTGTGTCTGTGTGTGTGGGCGTCTGGTTCGATGCATGCGGTGGGTGTGGTTGTAGGTGAGCTATCAAAGACTAGAAGCCGTGTTGTGGTGATCGTAATTGGCACGTGTAATAAAGGTGAACAATGGACTCCATTGCTATAATGACACTGCACTAATGCATCTTGCAGATTGTATTTTTTGTAAAATAAAAAAAAAAAATAAAAAAAACAACTTTTGGCGGTAATCGAGACGTGGCATTAAACTGAGTAGTTCATGTATGACATTTATGGTAATGGCAATGGTACATTTATAGAGCGTCAATCTCCATTTTATTATAATTGCTCGAAGGCGCGTAACAAAGCGTGGAGAAGTTTCCTGTCAAGCTTTTCACATGAACACCATTGCTTCTATCTGCTTATTCGTTTGCCTTGGATGGAAAGTCGTATCAATCGGATGTTTACCATAAAGCATCTTTACTGTTATTCCGTTTATTTGTCTATAATCGAGCTCTTGTCGATCTTTATATAAAAAATGAAATTAAGGCCCGGTACTCTCGCAGTGCTGGTCTGCCTACTGTTTACCAAGCAGTTACAGCAGCCCTGTTCATGGAAACGAAAGTGGGTGCCAAAACAAACGAAACGCACGCAGATCTACATGAACAAACTACATTTAATATAATAATAATTGCCATTTAAATTTGTATGGCACCTTTCCTTAATGAGGCCAAGGCGCCTCACAATCACATACAAGCACGTAATAATATATAATACAACATGCGATGGACATCAGCTACAAGATTTGCGATGTGCATCAGCATGTCACATGACAAAAAAAAAGAAGAAAGGATTAATTATAAGCCTTCCTGAAAAGGTTTTTTTTTTAAAAAAGACTTTCTAAAATGATAAAGTAATTGAGAGTCCTTACAACATTCACTCAAGCCATTCCACAATAATTGAGATGCATGTACCGAAAATACCCTTTACACCAAAACGGATCAAATGTACGTGGTATGCAAAGAGAGTTGGAATCATTCGATTTTAAAACTCTAGGTTTTCGATAAGGCATGAGGAGTTGTTTAAGATAGGGTGGAGCTAGATTATGTAGACATTTGTATGCCATTAAAAAAAAGTATGGGGCGTAGCCTACATAACTAAATGGTAGAAGAAGTCTGTACGAGGAGAGAGTTGAGCAAAGTCGTTCTCCCTGGTCAGCATAAAGGTGGTTGACCTGATGGTGGGATAGTGTCATGCTGATCCGGTAGTGTGGCTCATGACCATTCGTCATTGACTTAAGGTTCTTAGAATAGATAAAGACACCTTAGCCGCTTATCTCACTCGACTCAAGCGCGAAAAAGTATCAGTGATCGTTAGCCATATTATGAATTTGTACATCGATGCACAGCTCTTAAACTCGCCCCTTGATGCCTGGTCGTTTTTTCCCCTTTCTTTCTTTTCTTTTCTTTTTTTCCATTTTTTTCATTCCCTTTTATGGTTTTATATATTATAATCTGCAAGTTTGGTGTACTTCAACATTTTGCCGTCCTACACACCGATTTCTTAGCGCAATCATTGCCGGGTAAAGTTACTCATAGATTTCAGGGCTCGCAATCAATTAGTAGCTATATTATGACTTACGACAGATCGGGACAGGAAAGGCCAAATAAAAAAAGAAAGAAAGCTTATTTGTTAATTTTGAAATGATACTCTTGGCGTGGGCGCTGTGGCTCAGTGGTAGAGCGTTGGTGTGCAGACGAGAGGCACCAGGTTCGAATCTCGCTAAGGACACGCGTTTTCTCCTTAATCAAGAAAATTTATCCCCATTGCTTCCATCTACCCAGATGAGAATAGGCACAGCCTTGGCTAGAAAAGTACTGTTTAATAGACTAGCATCCTATTCAGAGAGTGATGGATAAAGTCTGTCATTGTCCGCTTCATGTCATGGAATCCGGGATATGCTCTGGTCTTATGAGCAAATTAGGCTCGAAAGGACTACTTCTTATAAATGAAGGCAACTCATAGAACAGGACTGTTATGGAAAAAATGAAGTCTTAACGTCTAAGTCCTTGCTATCACAGACATTGTCTTAAAAATGATACATTTATAGCAAGGGTAGGACTTATTGTAGGGTAATGAAAACGAACCTTCCACCACAAATGTGGCAGCCATTTACAGAAAATTTGGGAACTTTTTTCCTTGTCTGGTTCTTCCTCCAGGGTGTTTGAATGAAGACCGTCTGTGTTTAGACGTTGGCTGGTCCTTGAAGGTGTCACTGAAATTCGTTCAAGACATTTCCCAAGGGCCAAAAAGGAATGACGTTAACCGGCAATTGTGGCAAAGACAATAAACAAAGCGTGTTCAATAACGATTGGATGAGTAAACAAGATTACCAAGAATAGCTGATAAGAACAATGAGACATGGTCTTGTCTTGTTTCAAGGGTCGTTTCATTTGATTTTACGACATGAAACTAGATGCACGTTATTGTTATTATTTTAGTGAAGGATATTTGGTTAGAATCTATGGCATCTTGTCCGGATTTTGGCGTCTTTCATCTTATGCAAATGACGTAAAACTAGAAATTCTTGTTAACTTTTTTCTTTCTGCATATTTCTTTTTAAACCAGCGATTTCGTGTCCACGGGAAATTAGCTGTCTGTTTTACATTTTCTATACCAACAATCGCTTCTTATGTGGATAGCTGATTTTGGCGAAGAGATAAGCCTTAATTCTGCTTACCATCTTTCTAAATCTCCATAAAATTCTAATTGTATCATTATTATCGATATGTAGCTCTGGATACAGGGAAACTTAAATTATTAGATTTATCTGAAAATGCTTATCTGGGTTATAAATAAAAACGAAATGCAGTTGTGGATACAGTTGTCTTTTCTAGAGTTTGAGACATTTGCAGGCAGGCATCATAACGAATACTTCATACAAAATGCCGATTCAACCAATAAAGAAGGTTACTATCTGCACATTAGATCCATAACAAGCTAAATTTATTTGAGTAAGTCGAAGTTAATGACATCCAGTTTAAAAGTTACATTTAGATAAGTCTACCAAAAAAAAAAAAGGAATAAAATTAAAAAAGAAAAAAAAGAAATGATGAAAAATGGACAAGTACAAGCTCGCTGATCGGAAGCAAAGAAAACAAAAGAAATCGAAAACAGCGGTCAAAAAATGCTAAGAACAGATTGGTGATCATTAAAATCAGAAATGACAAGTAAAGGCTCCCAACAAACTACAACTCCTTAGTCAAATGAGTACTGCTATCAACAATGGAACATGGGTCTTGATACAAACACTGAAACAGATTATGTCTGAGACGCATTCCATGTCAAAATAACAACGTATCCTTAGGAAAATTCACAGATGTCTGTGCATTAAGCTACGGAATGTTATTTGGCCAAATAAGACTACAAAAAGAACAAAAAGAAGCTTCTTAACACCACTTCCAGATATACTAAACGCAGACCTAAAAAGAACTACCTGAACTTTAAAAAAAAAGAAAAGATCTAGACAATCTAGAAATATTCGAAATCACCGTACAAAAAGAAAGTCGTGGCTTTCATCCTCAACACTGAAGCGAAAAGAACTGCCAAGGCTGACAGATGTGTGGGTCGTGGTAGCAAAAGGCGGATACGTATGGTAGTATAATATAATATTGCAAAACGTTTTAGGTCTGCAATTCTTATAAACCTTTTAAAAATAATATCAGAAAATAAATACGTATTAGCGGTAACAAACACATTTTTGATCTGTTTCATTCGGGATAAATAGTTTAGATCGTTTTTCATTTCTTCCGCCCTTTGAAGGAAATTTTTTTCTTATTTCTTTGTTCTTTTTATCTCTTGATTTGGTATTTTTCTTGTTCGGGTTTCTTAGAAATCCCCCCCCCCACCCCCGCTCAGTATTTAAGGTAAGGAAATCTTTTTATCTGTTTGTCTCTTTATGGTGTCCCTTGAAGGGTGAGACCCGAAACGTCATGTGTATTGTCCCGTCTTTATAGTTGAGTAGTCTTCATTCTTTCATACTACATTTTCCTGTAATTAAATACTCAATAGTAGCACACCACTATTTTTGCGTCATTTTTAGGCGTATTCCAACTTTTGCGAACACCTCAGTAGTTAATTATTTTACAGCCACTGCAAATCTTTGGTTTAGGGCAGGATTTTCACCCGATGCACCTCTTGATGCAACCGAACAGCTGTGAAAGAAGAGGAGGATGGACGGAATGATATTTATTAATTTCGTGCATGACCTGGGGAGATGGAGGCCTGCTAATCCAGTCAGGTCCATAACCACAAGTCATTGGCGTTGTCTCTATAGGTAAGGCACTTTACTTCGCTCACCCCACTCGACTCAGGTTGAATGAGTACCTGACAAAAGGCAGCGAAGGATCTTGTCAGATTGCTAGTGCCGTGCACTTACCAGGCTGCTCCAGTGTATGCTCTCCAGGTGGTTGAGAAGACAATATCAGAATGCAATGACCTGGCGGGGAAGAAGGGGGTGAGGACATTTATGCGGGGATGCATAATTATATCCTTTATCTTTTTATCGTTTATCTTTGCACAGAGCAGATGCTTTTCAGCCAAGTGTTCACAGTGCTTAACTACCAAGCATTCTTTTCACATGCCCAACGTGCATAGGGGACCCCGGAACCTTTTGATCGGACTAGACACTAAAATCAGATCGTGGAAGACAAAAATTCCGACAGTCAAATCTTTCACAGCTTGACGCAACCTGGGCACTTGGCTCTGTGGGGGAATGTCAAACGGCCTGAGGAAAGAGTTCTGCCATTTTTAATTGTCATTTGTAACAATATAATCATTGTTGTGCTTCATATTATGTGATCGTTACCGTGCCGATATCAGACTCCAGCATCGAGTTTCAAATCAATGAATATTAAGTGTAAAGAACGACGAAGAAAACCACAACATTGTTTTGTTTTTACTGTTGTAGATTCGAATTATTTTCCTCTCCCTAATCTAGGGTTTACTTCTTAAGAAAGTTTGTTTCTATTGGGATTATGTATTTCTCACAAGAGAGAAATAAAGTTTCCCTAATGAAAGTGACGGTCCGTTTGGCGCCATTTTCTTTTACCGCCACCTGACTTTTTCTTCTTTTACCTTGCCGTAAACATTACCGGCGAGTGATTTGGGTGCACTGGCTGTCAGATGCGGTGGAGAAGCTAAGTGCATCGTTGTCAGGCATAGATTATAAATTTGCCAGCACACGGCACTTATCAACAGCCAGCGAAGGCAATCTGCTAGTCTTTCGACGTGTTCCTGTTAGATGAAGGCATGGTGATGAGCTCTTTGGAAATGCCAACCAGGAAACTTTCCTGGAAGGAATTTTTACTTTAAAGCCTTAATTCTCTTGCTCTGTTTGGTAGAATTTCTACTCAGCCTACAAAGATACAAGCTTATTATTAACCCTGAATTGTTAACAGATGTCAAGCACAAACCCTCTCCCTTCCCCAAATTGTATCTCCCCAATTCGATATCATAGTCGCTGAAATATGCTAGAACGTGATGGTATAATTGATGATATTATTATGCAACCCTTTGGAAGTATCTAAACTTTACAAGAGGTGATAAGTGTAAGATAAGTGTAACGGGTAGTTCTACCTAATTAAGGCGAAACATTTTCATTTTGAGAACGGTTAGGACATGGAACCGTCTCTCTTTTCAAACTAAAGGCTCTGACAGTTTCGCAGGTGGTATTGATTACTGCCGTAACTGACATTTTTTGAGATGTTCACTTTTTTGGATTTATCATATCCTCATAATAGTATCCATCCGCACAATTCTAACTTGGTCCTGTCAACAAGTAATGAATATTGATCGAGTTAATTAATTTGTTTTTTACTAATGCCGTAAGTTAACTTTAAGACATCTAGTCATTGATTACTGCCGTATCAGCCCTTACGGTCTATGATGCCTTAGGTTTTGTATTTGACTACTGCCTTGACTGACTTTACTGTGGTACTCAATACCATTATAGTACTAATGCGTCAAGTGCTACCAGCATTTGATTAGAGCCGTAACTTCAGATACTGTATTTTACAATGGCTGTTGTTGTTTGTTTGTTTGTTGTTGTTTTTTTTGCTGCAATGCTGGGCTCTGTATTAGATCTATAACACGCATACCGTGCTCGGTACCAGCTGTCCCTCTGGTTCAATTACAGCTTACATTGAAGCCCAAGGCTGTTCTCAGTTTCATCATAGAAACCTAGTAACTGAATCATTTCACAACCGAAACCTGTAGCTGCCCAGCAAAAGGGGTGGATATTCGTTACATCCAAGAATTTCCAATTTTCTTTGGAATCAACAAAAACATTGAACATGAACAAATCCAAAGTCACCATGCGGTTTTTCTTTTCTTTCTTTTTAAAGAAAAAAAAATCAATCTATCTATCAATAATGATGAAATCGAGTTACAGACCGCTAAATAATGCAGTGAACTGAAAACTATTGCTAAAAATGTAAACAAAAATGACCCGTGAATAGCAGATGATTTGAACTTATCTGATAGGTCTGTAAAGTGGGAAACTGAATCAGGCATTTTAGGAAGCAAGATGATCTTAGAAATGTTAGATACAATCAGAGGTTCAGAACTAAAACAATAAATCATTAACTGTTAAAAATATATTTGACCTATTTTTAACCAATAACCCAAATTTGTCATCAGCAATGCAGAAGAAATGAGAAATGAAATGAAAACCAAATCAGAAGAATTTGTTGAAACATTCAATCACCAAAGTGACAGATGAAATATGTTAATTTCGATTAGAAATAAAATGCCAAAAGTAATTATCAACATAAGTAAACTCTAGAAAACATCAGCAACCTTGGTTCAATTCTCAAACCAGAACACTGACAAAAGTAAAGAAAAGATGGTTCAGAAAAACCCCAAAAGCCCAAAGGACAGCTCACTCAAATTACATAAATAATATGTTAAATGAAGGCAACAAAAACAACAATAATAACCAAAACAAAAATAAAAAAACAAAAAACAAAACAAAAAACAAAACAAAAAACAAAAACGAAAACAAAAACAAAACTTAACTAAAACACGATGGTCTTACATCAAAAGCAAAAGACAAGAAGAAATTCGTATTTCTGATCCTGTTGATGACAAAAACCAGTCAATCAAAGACCCCAAAGAAAAGTCCAGCATCCTATATGAACAATTTCCAAACGTTTTGTCCAACCAAGAGTCTAAAATAAACCATAACACAAACCAAGATGAAAATATACAAAGATGGGCAACATCACCATAAAAAGTGGGGGTCCTAAAATATCAAAACGAAATAAGGAAACATAAAGCTACAGACCCAGATGGGAAACCTGACAAACTTCTAAAGGAATGTGCTCATGCTTTAGTGGATGCCCATGTTCTTCTTTCCCAAGCATCAATAGATAAGGGCCAAGTCCAACATAACTGGGAAACGGCAACTATAAGAAGAGGAATAAAAGAGAAGCAGAAAATTATAGACCAATCTCATTAAAATCCATAACGTAGTAAGCCTTAGAACACATAATACAGAGCTCTAGTAACATCATGGATCATTAATTTTGAGCACACTAAAATCTAAAATAGTGTGCAACATGGCTGTAGATAAAAAGATGCAGTGAAACCTAATTAATCACCACCTTAATTGACTTTAGAAACTACCTAAATTATAATAAAATCCAGATTGATGCGATTTTCGGTTTTTGAAAAGCTTTTGATAAAGTAGATCACTTAGGGTTAATTCAAAAGACGATTAACTATGCCCATTTCTGAAAATATCATATAAAGTAAACCGAATCATATCTACTGGGCAGACATCGAATGTTGTGGTAGAAGGAGTAGAATCAAATACAAAATCAGTAGTATCAGGGGTCCCATAAGGAACAGCACTTGGTCCACTCTTCCTGTTGATATACATGAATGATATCGATCGAACTCGGACAACCGATACAACAATTAGATTATTTGCAGATGTGAGTGTACTGTACAGAGAAATAAAAAAACAGATAATTTTAAAACATTGCAAAGAGACCTGGAACCCCTACAAGAGTGGGAAAGTAATTGGAAGACGGAATACTATTCCTCCACTCCCACTCCTACCCCACCCTAAAAAAGACAGATTATTAGAATCACTGAAAAGGATAAAAATAAATTATAAATACAAGATGAATGTATGATGATTGCAACTGAAAGTGTGAAATAATTAGGTGAGCATCAAACATTAGGTAAAATATTTAGATCTAGAGAGCTAAACTAGAAAGATCAAAATAACGCAGTGTACAAAAGGCACGCTCAACAGTAGCATTCTTGGAACGAAATTTAACTAATTACCCCAAATCAATTAAAGAAAAATGTGTAAATGCCTTTGTTAAGTCTATATTAGAATTAAATGCTGCCTCTGGGATCCCCAAACCAATAAACAAAATGAAACCATGGAACAAATTCAAAATAATGCAGCACGCTTCGGTAATAAACGATTACAATTAATTGTACTCCAGTATATCTACAACTAAGCATAAATTCACACAGTCCATCTACCAATTAAGTACCCTTAGGCCAAGCTATTAGACATCATAGGCTTGAACACATTATAACAACCTTTTTTCATGCTCTTCGACAGTCACGCTCAGTTTTACTGAGTCAGTCGGATTATTTAATGAAGAAGAAGAAACAAAAACATAATAAAACACAACAGAACTGACAACAACAACCAGAATAGAAATAACAGGCATGCTTCCCCACCGGGTAGCAAGAGCAAGACTAGTTACATAACATACAGCATCACATTGAAGTGGTATCATGTCTAATCTGGCCCCAAGCCCACACTGCCCATGGCAAAGTAATGATGCAGTACAAAAGGGTACCGGTACCATCACTAGTAACACAACCCAGAGCAGTAAAATGTAACAGATAAGACCAGCCAACGGCCATCAGAATACCAAAAAAAAAAAGTACCTTTGTACTCTATAGTTGTCTTCACGGATATTGGGGTTGGAGTGCCGTAAGCATTAACTTTCACTATGGCATTCAAAGCTGACACATGTTGATTTTGGTTGTTACTACTGCTGTAAGTGCTTTTATGGCGCTTTGAAAGATGGTTTTTCGGACATGTATAAAAACAACAACTATCAAACCCTTGTCAAACATTCCGCTGACTAAAAAAAGGGTTTGATATTGACAATGGAAAGCTATGTGAAGTGTGCACTTCCTCTCGGTCTTACTGCACCCTAGCAATTGCCTCTTAGTTGGGCTGTGTTTTCTGAACATTTCATTTCTCATCTTGTTACAACTGAATCAGGTGGGTTATTGTTGTTGTTTTTTAAATTTTGTTTTGTTTAGTCTTTGTTGTGTTGTTGTTATTATTCATTAATTATCTTTACTTCTACCTTTGTCTCAGGCTGCGTCCATCCATTGTCGGGTATAACCCTTCCTCGATCCTTTCCAATAGTCTGTCTTCTGCTTATAGCCCTTCTAGTCTGTTGATCTTCATTCCTGCCCACTCACTGGCCTTTCGGTGAAGTTCACTTTATGAATTATGTCTGACGCTTTTGTTTTAGATCGTATCACCTCATTGCTAATTTTATTCCTGGTGATATTCAGCATTGATCTTCACACGCTTCTTAGGGCCACCGCCATGTTCTTTTCGTGTTGGCTCGTCAATGACCATGACTCTGCTCTATTCATAGGTCATTGCTAGTGGTATGAGTATGAGTATGACCATAAAATAAAAATCCATATTTTTTTTGTTTGTTTGTTTGTTTGTTTGTTTTGTTTTGCTGTTGTTTGTTTGTTGTTATTTTTTTGCTTTTTGTTGTTTGTTGTTTTGTTTTGTTGTTGTTTTGTTTTTTTGGGGGGATGCACATGTGTAGTCCCTGGTTCTGTAGAAAGATGTTGTAGGCCATCTGACCGAATCTTTTCCAGTCAGATGCTACTCTTTGATCTATCTCTTTGTCCATTTCGTTTCCATGTTAGCAGCCGTCCAAAGTGCATGTGATGTTGTGTGTTTTACTGCTCCACCTCTTCAAAATGCTCTCCATTCCTCTGCTCTGTACTCTTCTTGCCACGCCATTACGCAAGACCTTGGTTATCTGTTTATCTTCATGCCATCTTTCTTTACTTCTCTACTTCTCTGTTCAAATCATCCAAAAGCCTCCGGGTTCCTCTACCGAGAGGATGAAAAATAGAAGACCCATTGCTTGTTCTCCCCATGCAACTAGTTCATGCAATGCACATAACTGGGGATAGCTACTGAATAATGCCTCTTTCTATCTCCGTGCAAAACTGTTCCCTCTGAGGACACAAAAGAGAGCCAGGCAGAGGAGGACAGATTAGAGAAGAAACTCTAGTGGTACACACAACTTAAAGGATGGTAGAAAATCTGGATTGTTATGGCATGCACAGTTTGGGGCTTGATGGCCATTTTTAATTTGTTATGTTTTCCAGATAGATGTCCCCCCCCCCCCCCTTGTAAATCACGTCTCCATGCAGCCTTCTTTTAGTTATCTTATATAGTTTGCTATGAACATTTTTGTTAGTTATTGATCAGGCTTATTTATCTTAAATGCCCGTTTCCCTTTTCAGCAAAAAATTTTTTCCTCATCTGAAAATCGTTTCTACTCTCTCTCTCTCTCTCTCTCTCTCTCTCTCTCTCTC
>JAOYNN010561983.1:0-13579 GCA_025770095.1 Goniobranchus kuniei
GCTTTAATCGTTCTGGAGTATAATGTTTAATATCATGTGGACACGAAAAGGTTGTGTAGTATCATTCATTACATCTGGACTTTGAGACCAAAAGTTTCCTTTTTTCTTTTTTAACCATTTTTGTTGTTTCTCTTTCTTTTTCTTTAAAAAAAACAACAACTTATATATATAACTTTGTTGTAGTTGTTATCATTATATACAGGGTGTCCAGCAAGATTGTAAAGTTGTAAATTGGTAGTGAACTTGATATGCTGGTAGTAGAGATAGGAAGTTTTAGTAATTTTGGATTTAACATGGTAGATTGGTTGGAAGTTATTTATAGTTACTTTGAATGATGTTTCATAATGACATGTTTCAGTTATCTCAACTAAATTACATCACCTCTTTGTATCTCTATGAAACAATGGAATTAAATTTTTTTTTTGGTCTAATTGAGCCCCTTAGGTACCAATTTTGTTACCAAATGTTTGACATGAATGGAGTGTGAATTGGAAGTAAGACAATGATTTTGGGCATGGTTTTTCTTGCTCAGAAGTTTTGACTAAATACATGTACTGCCAGTTATCCGGCATGCTGTCCCTGACGAACATGTCAGATAAGAGAACATGTCGGATAAGTGAATTTAAATCAGAGTAGACCATATCAATCGTGAATTGGATTTGAAAGCGAGAGAAAGTCTCAGAGCAGTACAACAATACAGCAAATGAAATTATTGTTACCTCCTGCACAACTACATACTACGCAGACAATCGTCACTTGAACACCCACATACACAGTGATTGTTGAATGCTTTCTTGTCAAGGCATTTCAAATCATAAGAATTGGACAATATGGCACATTTATGATAATCCAGATTGTTGCGCTGCCTGCATACCTGTTGACACATGGTCTTCAGCTCGTGCCCATGTTCATGGTATGCATCGATAGTCAATCCTTTTTTCCTCAGTAGATTTGATAGACGTGTATGGGCGATGATCATACGAAAAATGACACGAGGAATGATCAAGGTGTGCAGTGTGGCTCATGTGTTTTTTTTTTCCAAAGTGTGTCCAACAAATGAACCTTTTTAATGAGAAAAAAACACCAACACGTTTGTCCCCTGCAATCAGTGCCGGAGTCAGATGACTGGATACAAGCACGTTTTTTGTTCTCGACCTTTATGTTGGTTAACAGAATATGTCAGATAACTGGGGGTCGGATTGCTAGCAGTAGACTGTCCCTTTCAAATTTGCGTAGTTAATTTTTCTCCAAGGTTTAGTCAATTTGACACTGTCTTTTTGCTGGACACCCTGTATAATGTCATTCATCATATTGCAGGGAAGAAGTCCAATCGTATTGTTTAAGTTTAGTCATGTCTCTTTGGAACGGGTCTCATATTCTGCTCAAAATGCATGTCATTAAAAACATAATTAGATGGAAGCGACATTGAAGTATTGTTTTTTAAAATTTCCATTGCACTTGATATATTCTGAAATGGCTTTAACTTTTTGTGATGGTTATGTAATGAAATGACAAGGCCTTTTATTACACTTTTCAACATGTAATTGTAATTAGATACAGACTACAACTATAATATTATATCAGTCCCCCATGTTATATTAAATTCTTTTCATTGTTAGTGTTATGGTTTGAATTATCTTTGCATATTATGTGATGGCTAATAATGTATTCAAAACATTTTTGTGATTAATTAATGATGAAATAGTTCAGTTGTATCTGAGTTAAGCTGAAATATATTTTTGTGATTTCACAGAGAGGCTAGTTAGAATTGTTTTGTGATATATAATATGTGTGAATTGAAGAGAATCCAAAGGCAGATTTTGCCTATTATAAAAGTAAAAAAAAAAAAGGGGAAAAAAATAGAAATTTTAGAATCAGGGGAAAGAAGGTTGTGAATGAGATCATTTGAGATCATTTAGGAATTAAAAGTAAAAGAATTGAACACTTCCACATACAGTGTACATGTGTTGAGGAAATTATCATAAATAATCAATATTAGTGGCTTTAATTTTAGAAATAATGTCAGAAAAGGGGCTTGCAATACTTTCAAGCTGATTGGGTCTGATGTATCCTTTTTTGCAAGTAAATGGACATATAATAACAATTCAGATAGAGACTCTGCACACATCCACAAGAAAAGATCCCTGTATAATTTTAAGGATACTGTGACAGCAAATTTTAAGTTCTTGCCAGTTAGATACTGGTTGCCAAACATAACTACATGTATGTTAAATTATCCAAAGGTGATGATAAAATGCCATTAAAAAGTCCTTAACTAAATCAATTCCTTTATTTGTTAACAGTGGAATTGATGAGCAAAAAATTCCTGTGAATGTAAAAAGGCCACAGGTACTTTTAAAATACAAAATATTTTATTCTTTGTTATCAGAGATGTGCAGAGTGTATACTTTGTTGTGTATTTGTTTTTGGTTGGTTCAATGGCGGCCATGTTGAGAATATAAGGTGGAACTCAGATGGTATGAGACAACAGAGAAAGAGGTGTGTACACGTGTTGTGTAACATGTGGTTTTTAAAGGGAGACCTTGACAACCTAAGCCGGTCATAGGACCATGTGAAGGAATGGAATGGAAAGCCATCACCATTGACCCTTCCAATCGAAGTAGGCGTACTGGTCAAGCGTTTCATCCAACCCACACTGCCAATATAGTGTTGGTTGTCCTTTTGACCAAGGAGAATTAATAAATTATTATTTCTAAAATCGTAATTCCCTTACACAATTATGTTCAAAACCTTTTGCATAATTAATAAACATTTTGATTACTTGCCTCAATGAGATTGACCTTTGTAAGACATTGTTATATAAACATATTGATAAAATAATGAAACACAATTACGCGCAAGATGAAAGCTTCACTCAGTGTTAAGTAAGGGTGCATTTTCCTGTCATAATTTGCTGGCACTGATCATTACTGTGTTGTACATAATAATTTTATAAGAATAATAATTGTTATAATTATGTAGGTGTAAATGTTTATAAATCCATCCTTAAACACCTCTCTGTACCAAATTCAAACACCTTTTCTGTTGTTGTTTTTTTGGGATTTTTTTTTTGTTGTGGTCGATATTTTGTTTCTTCTGTCAAGTTACTGAGTCTATGTTTAATATTATAATGGTCCCAACAGGCCACTCTCAAAATACATATATTGTAGATTATAAAAATTGTGCTGTACGCAGTCAATGACAATGAAAACAGCAAAAGGTGATGTGTAGTAAAAAATTTTTTTTGTTTTTTTTAATATATATATATTTCTCTTGTGTATATATTATTATATAATTATATATATATGAAAATGTTATATCATGATTGATGTATGAGTTTGTGTTACAAGTCTCAGGTGGTCTGTGAATATTATTGTCTCATGTCTTGTGATGTTATGTGCTCCTTTGTGCAGCACATGAGCACTTCTCCGGATAACTTTGAGTAGATCTGATATTTACAGGAGATCAATAAAATGTGTTTTATTAACACTGCCCCTCCTTCCTTTTCCTTGACTTTAAAGAAGGAAAAAAGGTAGCTTCTAAAATGGTAAATATTGTATTGTTTATGAATGGGACATTGTTGTGAAACTTGGTTATAACAAAAACTGGCATCCCAACTGAAATCTCTTGTTATTTCCTGACCAAAGGTAATATAATAGTGATAGCAAAATACTCGAGCCTGAGGCAGCATGCAGTATATAATGCAAGAAATTTGATTTTGTGTTGCCACTGGCTCACAATGCATTGACTAGTGCAAGCAGGATTTTTTATGATTGAAGCCTGTGTACACATAGGAGGCAACCATTGTAAAAGCAAAAGAAAAGTAAAGATGACATTTCTAAAGCGCACGTTCCAAGACATAGACATACTGTACTTGTACATCGTACGACTTTCCTTGTTCAACTGTAAGAAATGGAAGATGCAGAAACGGGTCAGGGTCAGAAACCCCGCTAAACTTCTGTTGTTCCATATCCCTTGATTTGTCTTAAAGAGAGGGGTTGAGGAGGGAGGGTTTCAACTTTACTTGTGATGTTTTTGCCAGGCACTCTTTATTTCTGCTGTCATTCAACATGGTGGTCCTTTTGATTTCATCTGTGCTAATTGCATGGTCATGGAACTGTCGTACTGAACTGTACTGGAATGTTGTAAAAGCAACGTTCAGTTTTGGTCTTGTCTTTTTTGCAATCTCAATGCCTTTGCTCTGTCATCAGTTACCTCACATATCTACTAAATCATATTTCAATTTTAAGAATATTGTGATAAGAAAGAAGATTGGCTTTTGTAACTCATATTAGGATTAAGGGGGAGGGGAAAAAATAAATGTGCTTTAGTGGCTTTTAATGAGCTCCAACCTCTTTCAATTAATGTTAACAAATCAGAAAGTATAAATGATAGAAACTAAACATATTTTCTAAACATATTTTCTCGCCATGTTTGCCAAGGCTTTTCATTGCAAACAAAAACTTTGTCCTGGATAGATTGTTGTTGAACAACTACATTAATTAAGCCTATAATTTACAATGTATTAAAATGATCTCTCACTTTCATGATATTGATGAGCAAAAATCTTTTAGTTTGAAAGTAAAGCTAGAGAGAATAAAAAGGCGTCAGTCAAGATTGCCTTGTAATATACTGTGGAAACCTGATATAACAGGGATGACGGGACCGAAGCAAAATCCCTGCATTATCCAATCCGTTACATTAGATATCAAGGGAAATAAAGACAGATCAACTAAGTTGAGAGAGGGAGAGGGAGGGCGGGGTGTGGTGTGGCTTCTCAACGCCAATCATAGAGCTTGTACTAAAAGTAGGAGGCCAGGAAGATACCGGTAGCCCAGTTTATGCAAGAAACTCTTTAGGATAGGCCTAGCCTAGGCTGGTGCGCAAGCCTGTGAGGTATTGAATCAACCAATGGCCCACTTTTTCTCCATGAAAACCCTGCTATAACCAATCTCACTCTCTTTTCTCCCTGTTTTAGCCGATAAGATTTAATAGAGGCAAAGAGAAAGAAAAAATGGGGATTGGAAAAAGCCCTGTTATATCCAGATCCCTGCTATAACCGGGCCTGTTATAACTGGTTTTGACTGTACATTGTAGTGAGATGAAAATAAATCAATATAAAACATCTTTTGATTGTAATTTTTGGTATCATTGCTTGTGTAGAATTTCTTTTTATGTCTATTTTATACGCTCTGAAACTGAACAAAAGATTTTGTTTGTTTTTACTTTTACAGGATTGAGTGTTTAGTTTGGAAGCGTGGTTTCAGTTTGTGACAGATCTTTGATATTTCAGCATGCTTGTTGAAACATATCTGCCACTGGCTTACTCCTTTCTCTCCCACCCTTATCATGAAATATTGATGTTCCTTTAACCTTGCTTTGTTTATGCATTTAGTTTAGCAAACAGCATGTGAATGTATAGGAAACTAGAAAGAATTGAATGAATACGGAAGAGCAACATAAATGAGCATCAAGTAACATATTTCAATTTTCTTTCCAATAATTACATGCATTGTACTAATCTCATTGACATTCATCAAGCACAGGTAATTTTAAGAAAAGAGAAGAAAATCGAATTTGCCTACATGTAGACATATAATGAAAAAATTAACCTACTAATTTGTTTTCAAACTCCTCTGAAAACTAATATGGTTTCCACCTCTAAACTTCAATGTCAGTGTTATGAAAACAGTCACGTTTGTGTTTGCGGCCGTGTTGTGAAACAGAAAAGGCCTCATTGATAAAGTGTCTCTCTTAGCCAAATTTATCAGATTTTTGACTCCTATGATATCTCTTGGAAGGATTTGATAGGAGGAATAGTAGGAGTTATAGTAAAATTTCCATCTTGGAATGATAAAAAAATCTAAAACGTATTCTTATGCAGTGTACCTTAAGAATCCTCACTTTCGTCCATATAATATATATATATGTACAGACACTGTTCTCACTATGATGAGTATGTGAGTGAGGTTACTGTACTTTTCTTTTTTTCATTTTCTTGATTGTGAGGAAGGACATTCTCATCAATCACCAGTACACTTTCTATCTATAGGATTGTTTTTGTTCATTTTAAAAAAAATTGCATCATTTGTAAATTACTCTTTACAATGGGCCACCAAGCTTACTATTTCCCTCGTCTTTGTAAGGAATCTGTTTGTGAAAAATAAAAATTTGAGCAAACATTACGTAATACTGGCTTTGTTTTTATTTCCTGTTGTATTTGTTGTTGTTATTGTTTACACTGATCTTGTGCCATTGTCTACATTTGTTTTCAGAAAAAGGAAAAAAGAACTGAAAATGGTGCAAGTCATTCCTGTAAAGCATAAGTCAAAAACCTGGTCATGACATTCCAAGTTCTTTATGACCAGAATGGGTGTCCCCCTAACTCTTCTTTAAATTGTCCCTGTAAGGCCGTAAATGCACTGCCTTCACATTTCCCACGTTTTCACGTTGTTACTGTCACCAAACCTGCAGATGTGACGGAAGTCGTACTGACTTCAGATCATGATTCCCACGCTTTCACGACCCACTCTTGACGGTTTTGATTTCACCGCTGCAGTAAATTTGCTCTCCGCAAATCGTCATTCTGCCGTCTGGACCGGAAATTCTAAAAATACCACGGTCAGGATGTAGAAAGCTGGAAATTATTTTTATCAAAATTGCAACAAATTGTATTTTTGGCATTAGATTTGGATTCTGCAATGAAAATTACTTCAGAGCGCGCAAGATTTTAACTTTTAATTGTACGCTGACCTTGACCTCGTTTTGACTCTTTGGGTTGTTCACTATTCTTTTTGTAGGCCCTATGACACCTGATTCAGAACTTGAGAAGACAACATGGAAGAAGCACTAATTGCAGCGGTGCGGAAGAGACCTGCACTTTTTGATAAATTGGTAGTTTGCTTCTCAGAAGCGGGATCAACCATGTCCAACAGCACATAAAATGTTGAAGGTCTCATCCTCAAATAGGACGTGCACTTGTCCTCATTGTTTAAAATTTCATCACCAAGATGATGATATTCACCAAATCGTTATCTTCTTTTAAATATACCATGCACCCAATATTTCTGTTGTCTGTATTGTCGCTTTTTAAAAAAATCAGTATAGTAGCAAAAGCTGTAAAGCCAACACAAAAATAGCCTCCATAGTTCTTAAGCCGGTTGCAGAGAGTACTGTGTGGGCCCTGACCAAAGACTTAGAAACTAGTAAGCTTACTGATTTCCAAGGTCTTTGGCCTTGACTCAAGACTAGCCCAAAAATCTAACCTAGCCTTGAATTAATTCTCCAAAAATTACGAGTGGGAAAAGAATGTGAAGTTAGTACGTTTGTGAAATCAACTCAACTTTTCGATTCCAAAACAGAGAGTTGAAAACGTGGGGAATGTGAAACCAGTGCGTTTACAGCCTAAGTAGCAAGTCTGAAGAGATACACAGAGTCAAGAGGCATTCACTATGATCAGTACAAGCGTGTGTGACCGCGTGGGTTCGAGCCTCACTAGTGTGCGATCATGCTCATAACCGCAATTTAACGGTGTTGTGTCCTTGAGTAAGGCACTTTACTTCGCTTACCTCACTTGACTCAGGTATGAATGAGTACCGGTACCTGGCCATTAAGACAGCGCTGTCTCGGTCTGAAAAGATGTATTCGCACCTAGCAGGCTGCAAGTCTAGTTCTTAATGTTCTGAGTTGCTGTTGGTCAGGTGAGTAAAACGTCATTCTAAAGCACCATGAGCATGGATATGCCGTGGAATGTGCGCTGTATAAATGCTATCTGTACTTTTTTGTACAAGAGATGGGGGACACATTCTTGTAAATAAAACCAAAAACTTCATAACCCAATTTCTGATTTACGTTAAACTTACAGGGATGACACATAATATTACATTCTGCTTCTTTGGCCACATTTATAGCGGATATGTGGAGCTCATCAGGTGTGACTTTTTCCACTTTACCTTGACGGATAGAGTCATGGAATATCAGGCTCAGTTAAAACACTCAAACAGATTCACTGTACATGTAGTTCTGGCCTTTCACTCCTCATTATTTTTTTATGTCATAAATCTCAATGGATGATGAGGGGAGTGTATAATAAAAAAAAGGAGAAAAAGATCTGACCAGTCTACCAAATTTTGCAAAGGGAAATAGGTGTAGAAATACCAAGCACTGTGCAATCAGTTTTGATAATGCATGTACGGTATCTTAATAAAAGGGCCATATATATTTAAGAGCCTCATGCTGAAATCTTTTTGATCTAAGAATTCAGTCAGTTATTTTGACATACACTTTCACATTTTGGGATGTTAACTGGAGTGACTTTTCCAAGTTTTGGTCAAAAGAGAACAATTCAAAACATGGCATCTGCTGATGAAGATTCTCTACTCAGTGATCTTGTCATTTCCTTTACCATTAAAAAGTGGGGAAAAAAAGACATTCGTGCACTAGTGATTATTTTATTACGTAGACAAGTAATATTTATTCGAAGAATTATGAATGTTGTAACACTTTCTTAATTACCGAGGATTAGACGAGGATAGATTATTTCCATCTCAGGGTATCCTGAACCCTCATTTTGAGAGACAGGACACAAGACCAAGAAAGTTTGTAATCTCTTCACTTCATTTTCCATAAACATTTGTATGAATTGTATATTTTGATAGAGAGCAAAATGCACCATTTTCATCACAAAGGTATGAATATTGAGAGAATGTACAAGTAACCAAATTTTAAGAAACACATGAAAGTAGGAGATTCGAAACAGATAGCTTAGTATACACTTTACTTCCATGGAAAATGGAAAGTGCTAAACCAGCTGGTGTATCACTATAACTAATCTAGTCCTCCATTACCTGTTTCTTAATCCCCTGTGCAAATTTCAAAATTGTGGCAGCATTCCCTCATACTCAGATAAAACAAACTTATTGATCGTCCTTCTTACTTGACTCGATCTGATCCAGTTCACAATTTTTGCAACACAAGATTGCAAGTGATAACACCTTCTATTTGCATATTCACACTAAACCTTCCTAACTCCATCCTTACACCATTCATTCCCTCCTGTATTGTTTTTTGGTTTTGTAATGCAGATCATCTACATCCGGCCTAAAAAAAACAAGTACACTGTGTCCAATGGAGTGATCACTTTTACAAAAACTTGGCATCAAATCAAATCCAATGTAGGCTATTTTAATTTACATGAAAATGAAGCCAAAATGAGTTTTGAAAAGAAATGATCAATTTCTGAACACATATCCATTGGCATGAAGGCTTGATGACCAAGCTAATCAGGCTGAACCTGATAGCATTCAAGTAAAACCTGGCATGAACGATCACCTTGACCACCTGCGATTTTGCCCACACATGCAGATTTGAGTGCTAGGCATGAAGCATGGAATCCTTCAAGTTGGGATGTAAATGCATGGCCCAGTTCGAATTATTCACTCTTCTTCTGTGGCTGCAGAATGGTGACAAAGGATGAAAAGGTGTAAAAGAAAAAGTGAAGTGCACATTTGTAGTCAGATTATGAGATTATCAGATAAGATGTAGACCTAAGGCTTTGGCAGAGTGGAGTTGTTTTCACAGCACCCTCACCTCACTAGCAACGATTTGTCTCTTTTAACTTTTTTCATACAGGTTGAAAATTCAATGTTGGCAAATTGGTGGTGGCCACTTTGGTGTTTTCATATGGATTAAAATTCAACGTCAGCAAATTGATGCTGGTGAGATGAGGGTGCGGTGAAAGCAATTCCACTCTGCCTGAAGCCCCATCTGTATTCGCCTGAATTTGTTGTACGTGTATTTCAAGGCAGTTTTTAAATTGTAAGATTTTGAGGCCAGTCCCAGGACCTCGCTATCTCTGAGTAACATTGTACAAACCAGTCTAGGGACAGAAAAAAAACAAACCACAGTGGAATCCTGATAAAGTCAATATCTCGGAACCGAAAACAAAATATTGACTTTACACTAGTTTGAGTCTGAGATTCTAATACTAGAAAAGTTCTACTTTCAATTTCTGTTTATTGCATCAAAATTGAATGAGTAGTTCCAATGCTACAATTTATAGTAGGCCTAAATGGCCTTTAATGCGCTATTGCAACCTATTGATGGAATGTCGCAACCTATTGATGGAATGGGCAATAAGGGTTTGAAGATGAAATAGGAAATGAAAGTGATGTACAATCTAGGTTTATAGCAGAAAATAGAGGAGATGATGAGCTGGGGCTAGACTCTTCGCCGCCGTCACTTATTCTCAATCTGGGCTTAAATCTAGATCTAGTCCCAAAATTCATTCCTGAGACAGTTCCCGTGGACTGATAAGTTTCATAATGATGAAGTGGACTGTTTATCCTACTCAACAGTACAAATTTAGCTGAAACAGATCTTTATCATAGATCAGAGCCTCTAAATCGTTTAGTTCAAATATGTCAAATTTTCTACGACATGTATCTAAGTAAGACAGAGTTATGCCCCTTGTATCGGTTCTTTACCATTACCAATTTTTATCAGTTGAATAAAGATGAAAAAACCCAGACCACTGCATGATGTTGACTACTTTAAGCGAGAGTTGACTTCTTGCGGATTCCAAAAGAAATAAAATATCATGAGTCACAGTAAGAAAACCCCCCTCCTAGAAAAATCAATAAAATAAAATGCAGACCACCTGTCTATAGAGAGAAAAAAATTGATCATTTATTATCACCTCATTCACATCAAAATAACTAAGTATCTATGTTATATCTCAGATATAGATAAACCAGCAAGCACTCCTTTAACAAACAATAACACAATTAGACAGTCAATGCCTACTTCCTACGTCTGTTTCTAGCACCTTCATCATCCCTCTCTCTTCTCTCATTGCGACCTCTGCTCTGTTTCTGTTTCAGATCACTTGAGAATTGCGGATGACGATGACTACTGGTATCTCCTACTTTGCGTTTGATTATTCTTTTTTCCTGTCGGGCTTCCTCTTCTTCCTCAGAGGAGGATGAGGCTGCAGATGAAGAAGACGCTGATGAGACTGCAGAAGAGGATGAAGAGTTATCTGAGGAATGACTTGAAGACTGCGATTTCTTTTGTTTCTTAGAGATAGGCTTGGAAGAAGTTTTATGTTTTGATTCCCGAGGCCTTTTCTTTCCTTTTATGGGGTTTTCTTCATCACTTTCTATATCACTAAAGTCTTGATTTGAAATGCTCCTCTTTCTGCTACCACTGTCACGGTGCTCTCGTCTTCCATTTTCAATATTCTGTCGCCCTTTTTTGCCCTGCCTTATTCCACTGTCGTTATCATAGTCCGGACTTCTCCCACGCTTGTGTCCCCTGTCAACTCTATCTATGTTCTCTTTCCCATCTTGTGAGGCGTTTCTTGTATCAAAAGCCTCTCCTGGTCGGGCTCTGCTGTTCCCTTCTCTCTCTTCCCTCAAATCCCTCTCTCGTCCCATCCTTGGACCATCCCTCCATCTGCGGTCATTTTCCAGTACCCTGTCGTTGTTCGGGTCTCTCCATTCGTAGTCATCCTGTCGTCTATTATCCTGTCCTCTCCACCTTTCATCATTTCTCTGCCCTCTCTCCTCTCTGCCATTTCTCCCTCTCTGCATTCTTCCTTGATCGTTCCAATTCCTATCCGCCCTGCCTCTATCTAACCATGGATCTCTGTCTTGATTAAAGTTCCTTCTTCCCCTGCCCCTGTCAGCGCTTTCATTCACATGTCGATCCTGCCTTAAATCCATTCGGTTAAACGTCCTCTCCCTCTCCTCGTTCTCACTGTAACGTCTTTCCCTTGGATTTCCTCGCCCCCCGCTGTCCCTCTTATCATTCCTCCGGGGGTCGTGATCATCGCTGTCCAGCCTTCGCCGGTCTCCACCACGCCTGTCATACTCATCATCTTCATTCCTCTCAGGTCGCTGAGTCGGCTCCTTGTTTCGATGGGAGTCCCTGTCGTTCCATCTATCTTTGGAGCTTGCAAGCTCCTCATGTTGTGTCTTTCTCATGTTGCCATACTGAGCCATGTCCAAAAGACGATCAGCAATGGATTTTCCTTTTGGCAAGTTCTCCTTACTTTTACTGCCTTCCTTCTTACTTTTCTTTCTCTTTCTGCTTTCATCCTCCTTCTTTCTGCTCTTGCTCTTCTCTTCGGATTTTCTCTTTTTGGAAGACGTCTTTTTCTTAGACTTTTTTCTTTCAGGCAAGGATTCTTCTGATTCAGAGGAGGAGCTTTCCGACGAGTCTGTAAATGAGAAGAAAAAACAAATTCCAATTTAAAAATGTAAGGGATATGTTTTTCACTCAACTGAACATTCATAAAGGCCACACATGCCTTTTCCTTATTCATTCACATAGCCACAAATGAATACTACTTTGAAATATGCAACATACACTCTAAATTAAACTATGGCAATACTTTTGGAAAAGTTGCAAGAAATCCAATTTTCCTAAACAAGATGCGTAGTTATGTGGAGGCAACAAGTTTAATTTTATAAATCGGACTGGTCCACAACAACAACAACAATCAAAATTAGCTGAGGTAAGTATATGATTTGTTTTTTGAATTGTACAAAAATCTGCATTGACCTAGCACACTTGAATTAAAATATCAAAGTAAGCATGTCAGCCTTTTTAAAAATTACAAGCTTAAGTAAGCATGTCAGTCTTTTTAAAAATTTCAAGGTTAACTGACCAAGATACAGAATTTTAAATACAGCCACCTCAGTATGGCAATAAATGGTACGAAGGCATCTTTTTGAACTTTGAAGGACTGAATAGGTTTCATTTCTGTGACAATTTCCTAAGTTCTTTGGGCATTTGGGCATGCGTGTAGTGGTCATAGATATTCTCAAAGAGGCAGACAACACAGACATTATTTTTTTCAATAGATTGAAGTAATTGAATTTGTATAAATATTGCCAACTGACAGTTTTGTAAAAGTATAATTTGTACAAATATTGCCAACTGTCATGGCACTGCAAAACAGGGATGGAACCGGGCAAGGAAAAAAAACCCCTGAACATTTTTTCTTTTCCCAAAATGTAATAAATTACATGTTACATCTCTATTTTTCGTGTATTACACATCGGAAAAAGTTGTTTTGGGTTTGTTTGTTTTCATGTTTTGTTCAGTTTTTGCTGTTTGTTTGTTGCTGTTTTGTTTTTTTGGGTGGAAGGGGGGTTGATATTGGTTTGTTTCGTTGGTTTTTTGTTGGGTTTTTGTTGTTGCTGTTGTTGTCTGTTTATTTTGTTTTTTTGTTTTTGAAATCTTGAATATGAATAATAAAAAAAATAAAAATGATCCAGTCTGAAATTTAAATTCTTTGGGAGGTAACTTGTGCCTCAAATATTCTTTTGATTATGCCCCTTTATGGCATCCATCAGAAATGCCACCAGATCAGCCGTTACGGGAATATAATGCATTATCGGCACAATTATAAGGACTCTCTCTCTCTCTCTCCCTCCCTCCCTCGCCTATCCTCCCCAATTTCTTCCATTTTTTCTCTCATACACATACACACTCTCCCTCCCTTTCTCTCTCTCTCTCTCTCTCTCTCTCTCTCTCTCTCTCTCTCTCTCTCTCTCTCTCTCTCTCTCTCTCT
>JAOYNN010562094.1:0-13576 GCA_025770095.1 Goniobranchus kuniei
CAAGGGGTGCTACTCAAAAATACAGTCAAGGGAAGCAATCGGTAAAATACGACTCTGGTCTCCCAACTATCGGCCCTGGTGCATAAGCACGGTCCATCCAAGGGCACGCGTTGGCCTTCTCCCGAGCACCGTGCTAATGGGCAGAATCTACTGTATTTAAATTGGATTGTGATTTCCTTTTACAACACATACAAGTTTAACCAGGTACTCATTTTTTATTTTCAACATCTTTTCATTGATTTATTCCTATGTGCTTGACATTTTGGATCAAACTTGGAGAGATCATTAGGCTTAATTTTAGTTTTAGACAAGAAATCGGCCTGGGCCTCCACTCTACTCTCTGTTTATCAGTACTGCTGACCAGAAGTAGGCCTGGTAAGAAAGTGACTGGCATAGCCAACTCCTGTATGTGTGTCAGTACTTCAGTTTTACAGTTTTGGGAAATTGGTTAGAGAGCAGTAATGGATCACATTTAGCCTTGAAAAGACTTGGGGGTTTTTCCTTGAAGAGAGTTCAAAATGTCAAGGCTTTCATGGCCTACTTTTATTTCATTTAAACAAATGTATCCCTAGGTTGCAAGATCCCATTGGATGGTTCATAACAAAGGCACTAGTCTAAAGATGAACTTATAATAAGTTATTTTCTCATAGAATTAAAATGAATACGTTATATAATTTCTGGGTCCCTTTCCTATTTTGGAGTTTTTAAAAATGTTCATGAAAGTAGGTCAAGGTCAGGGACTGAAAGTCAGAGCTTTCTATTTCCTCACACCCTGATTTCAAGGCATAAGTGCTTCTGAAGTTAACGTTGGCTATGCCACAAATTTGGAAGGCTAAATGTGCTTGATGGTGCTCACCAGTGATGACAGTTAACAGCAAGGTTGGCCTGGTCACATCTGTAAGTAGGTCTCGGAGCTCAAACTAAAACTAAATCCCCCTAGAATGCATGATGCAACATCTCTGTTATGAAAAAATAAGAAAAGTATTTTAAATTTCAAGAGGTTTCCTTTAGATGTGTGTCAACATTGCATTATACCTGTACATGTATTGACACACATTGTCTGGTCCCCCTTACGTCAATATTTTAGGTGTAGACCTACTCTCTATTGAATATTATTCAAGTAAATACCTGTAAGCTGTTTTCATATCTCTCCTTCAGTGCAATATTTGCTTCCACGTGTTTCTATTCTCTTTATTGAAATGTTAAATTCATAACAGATATAATAATATGCTACAGTCATAAATGTTTTTCATTAGATTTTCTTATTTAGCCATAATTCAGGAATAATTGCTAGCATACATGCAGATAAAAGTGGTGGTGGTAGTAGAAAGCTTGTTGTAAGCTTTTAAACTAATGGGCCGGATGTCGGGATAACGGGAACAAAGGTAATTATGTATAAAATGTTGGTAAAAAGATAAGCATGAAGTCTAGTTCTTCTGTGCTGTACAGTCATGTACTAGTGTACAAAGTAACAAAATGGAGAGTCTGCATAACTTCCAACACATATACATTTTTTTTTTAAGCACACATATAGAAAGTCCAGACAAATGCAGTAAGACTTACGGTTTGTTATTGTTTTGTTGTTTGGGGTTTTTTTTTGTTTCCTTTTTGTTTTGTTTTTTTACTCTTTCAATTAAAAAAAAAATTAGAATTATTTAACAGGAACCTGTCAGCTTGTAATTTCTTTTAGTTTTGCATTTCAAAAGAATTTTTTATGGTGTTTTGATGAAAAACATTCCCTGACTTTAGTAATTAGAAGTTTTCAGACTGCTTTCAGTTCTTTTATTTCATTTTGTTTTTGTGAAATTTGTCAATGTTCAAATAGTAGAGTCAGACAAAAAGCAGTGTGAATATTTTACTTAACCCATATTAATAATAATAGTAATCCACTGTTATTTCTAAGGACCAATAGTAATTTTTGTGTATAATGGATGTTGAGTTTGGAACTAATAATAATACCAGAAATGTGCAGTTGATCTGCAAGGAAGAGGAATGAACAAGGAATATTAATATAGTTTTATCACCATCTGCTGTCATGAATTATTTGTTACTGTCAGTGTCCGTTATAAATATTGTCGTATGTCACAAAAGATTTGTGTCGAGAGAAGTGAAGGAAAAAATTTGTCATAATCCTTCCCCTTGTACTTAGGGTATGGTATATGGTTTGCATTGATTTGTGTCTGATTTATGCCGGTCTTCCGTTTGTTTTTGCATTTCATGAAACCTACTGGGTGTTATTCATGCCCCATGTTATTATAATTACAGTGGAGTCCGCTTAAGATAAACTACTTTGGACCGGTTAGGGAGTTCATTTTCAGCAAGGTTTATCTATACCATTTCCAAGGGAGACAACCATTTCATTCAAATTGAGGGATGGGTAAAAGTCCTTTGACCCAGGTCTTATTTAGTGAGATTTTCGTGACCTTCGCTTCCCACAGAGGAAGAGGAGAGGAACAAAGGTTGGTTGATGAGAGAGAATCCCAGCAAGAAACAGCTTTGCGACCATGCAAAACCCACCCACTCACTGGCTGTCTGAGTAGTCGTGCATGGAAAAAGAGGCCATGATGATTGAGAAAAGTTTATTTGAAGTGGACAGAGATTGATTATGGATTTACATTTATTGTAACATGAATTTGATTAGTAGAAGTATAGAGGCGGAAAATCTGGATCGGACAAATGGTTAATCTTAAATGAGATTTTATCTTAAGCGAGTTTATCTTAAGTGGACTTCATTGTATGGTATTATTGCTTGGCAGGGTCGGATGGAGGAATCTATCAAAACTGGCCATTTTTTTTATTTTGGACTTGCCGTTGGAATTGCAATAGTGTCTTTGGAAGGCAATTGATAGGCCTGCTATGTCATTTAAGTTTTACATTATGCTGCTACAGTATGTGCATTTGAAATAATTCTACCTAATATCCATGTACAAACTTGAGAAGAGGATGGTAGTAGTTTGCATTTGCTGTTGTTGTTGTTGTTGTCCATGGTTGAATTGCATATCAAGATAAATCTTTTGCCATCTGAATCAAACACTATTAGTAGTATTAGTATTACTGCTATCAATAAACCCTTGAAAACCCAGTTTTAAGCCATACATTGATATTTAACCAGTTTATTACCTGACATTAGGAAACCAATTTTCATTGTCGTCAGTTATAATTTGAAATTTTAATCAATTTATTCAACTGTTTCAGATAACAAAAAGGTTATAATAGAATGTGCTGGAATTATAAGGTACTACATCCAACAAGCACACCTATCCTCACACTTCCTCCCAGATACGTGCTAGTAGTAGTACTACATTTTGTCTAATCTTCACAAGTCTGAGGTGCCCCAGCCGAGGCATACTCATACCTCAGGCTTTAACATAGGCAATTTAGTACACAAAACACTTGGCGCTCAGTATGATGACAACTCCGCATGATGACAACAGTTCTAAGACTGGTTGGCCTGGTGTCAGTATACTGTGAGTCATTTGAGTTGTGCTATACTGTATGACTCATGTGTGCCAGCACATAAACTTAACCAGATAACACCATTGCTGAGATACCTATGATGTTGAATTGTGATGTGTAACGCTCAAATAACTTACTAACCACAAGTCTCAGATTTTTGTTCCATTAAATGAGCTTCAAATTAAATGTGTCCAATGACTATCTGCCATTTTTCATGCTTTTGAAATGGATGAAACAAACTAGCAAGAAAATGTTCTCTGAAGCATTGTATCTCAATCTCATTAAAAATCCTCACTCTGAAGAAAATGAATAATAATAGTCCTAACTGCATTGTTCATATCTAGTCTTGATTTGCTTTGTACGGAAAGTCAGTTGAATTAAATCCTTGTTATCATTTTAATCATCTCTCTTATCCAAGAGCAAAGACAATCCAATAAATATAATTAGATAACTAGATAGTAATGTCTTTTGTTAAAGGATGAATAAAAATTGTTCAGGGTTGTTAGTCAGATCTTTACATATTGTATTGGCTTTCAATGATGTGTAATACATGATGAAATCGTAACCAGGAAAAGGGGGGGGGGGTGTTTGAAGTATATATACATTCAATGGTCATCTCCCATTTCATATTATCGGCATTTGTATGACTTCACACAAATTTTGTCATTCCTCTTCTGAACCAGAGCAGGTTTGTAATAAAGCTTTGGTGTAATTATTACATGTGTTATTATTACTGCTGCATAGAAAGGTAGGGGTTAAGTGATTTAGGAAAAAGTTGCATAATCTTACCCATTTCTGCTTAACAGTTTATACTGGTAACGTCAAGACATTAAACAGAACACACATTTGTTTCAATATTTGAACCCAATATGAACACAGCATTTATTTTATTGCTATGTGAAATCAGTCAACCCTTCATCAGATTTAAGGCAGATAATGACACTTTTCACCAGAGCAAATTAAATTAGTCACTGTAATTTTTTTTTTGCACATTGGCAGGTCTAATAAGTTCAACACAAAGAATACACTTCTCTCATTTGTCTTCTGTGAGAATCTCTTGTCTTCTCCGAAAGGAGGGGATTGTTGTTAGGAAAGAGGAGAAATACAGTTCAATTCAGTGACCATTTTCCATTGATATGTATTTATGACTTAAAAATGCATTGGGGTTTACTTACTCTCTAGATAGACAAGAGTACTTTTGTACTTAAATGGTAGAAACCTGGATGTACAATAATTCACAACTTGATGGCCATTGTTTACTAGGCCTACTTGTTCTTGTTGGTTGTCAGAGAGATGATTTTGTTTTCTTTTTTAATGGTCTGTAATCAGTTCTTCATTGAGTTATATTGGCTATGTACTATTATTTCAGGTGCTTCTTTTCCTTTTTTGTAGTAACTTCTCAGGCCGTGAACATAGTAACAGCGTTTTTTCACACATACTTAGATCTGAGTGGAATGACCCCTCGTCTATCCGCCTAGCCTTTCAGATAGGGCTTTCATAACAAAAGCTTTTCTGCATGTTACGTGCCCTACTTAATAACAGACCGCATGCTTTGTTTATGGTTAATTTTTCATTATATTCTTTATAAGTTTAAAAAATCAATTTCTGCTCTGATCTTGCTTAACTTTTTGGTCCCTTGATTCAAAAATGACATCAGATCTTGAGCATGGTCAACCCCTATGAAGACATTGGCCTTGGAAAGTAAGGTCAAGCTACGCCCAATTACGTCACACATCCGGTATCCAAGGCATCTACGCCTGAATTCAACCCAACTGCAGTTGAAAATAGTTCGCTACTGCCAAAACGCATGAAAAAGAATTAGATCTTCATACCTTCAAAAAAGCTCTTCACATACAAAAGCTTTTGGAACTTATTGTATGCGTTGCAAAGTTTTTTGTCCTGTGTGGTAAAAGGCAACGTATAACGTTCTTCTTCTTTTGCTTTTTCGCTTTCACTTTAGTGGTCACAGTGGTAGTGTGTTGATCTTGCAATTGAAAGGTCACAGGATCGAATCCTGGTATGGGCATTGTGATTTAACCCTTGGGCAAGGTTATTAACGCTAATTGCCTCTGTTTTTCGGCGCAGTTCTTGCGGCTGACGCTTGGTTTTCGGTTAAAAGCCAAAAGCCAAATTTCCCTTCGGAGATGAATATAGTGTGGTATTGTATTTTTTTGTTTGTTATCAGATCTGCACGTATGCGAAAAAACGCTTTTGCTATGTTCATGGCCTTATCCTCTTCTTCTACAGGTACCTGTAACATTTCTCTATTTTACTTGTACCTAGTTTGTTGTCTTTTACATTGGGTTCTGAGGTGACCAAATAGAGTTGATAGAACCTTAAAATCCAATCATTTTTAAAAGTCTTTTCAAGCACACAGTTTCATTGCAGCCCCCCCTGTATTGTTGCTCAAAATGTAATTTATTAAAATCTCCATCAATAATTTGTTGTAGATTCTATGTAACATGTCAACATCTGTGGGAGCTTTTTTGTGTGTTAGTGTCAATACTGTACCATAAAAATGTGTGTTTACCATGAGTGTGTTTTCAAGCTATTGGTGTTCCCCATTGTATCACTGTAAATGTAGTGATAGAATGCTGATGAAGAATGAAAAGAATAGTGAGAAATTGACTGATACTATTAGTGATATTGTGTGTGAATACATTTAATGTTGTTCTATGATCATCATGACAATAAATGATTTCATACTTAAAAGATAACACAAAGTCTCCATTATTCAAAATTCTGTTTAAAAGCTTTTTGAGTATGTTTGGGTGGTGTATGTGTAAGTAAAGTAAAGATGAGATTTACACAGCTTAGCCATGCTCATGGCACTTTACAATGACATTTTACTCCCCTAACCAACAGCAACACAGAACATGTAGAACAAGACTTTGCAGCCTGTTAGGCGCAAAATTTTTTCAGACAGATGACATTGCTGTCTTAACAACCTGTTAGGCATACTCATTCACAAATGGGTCAAGTGAGGTAAGCGAAGTAAAGTGTCTTACCCAAGGACACAACGCCGATGATGTGTGGTTATGAGCCTGACTGCACACTAGCAAGGCCCAAACCCATGCGGTCACGCACGCTTCTACTGACCATGATTAATGCCTCTTTACTCGCGACTCGTACCGAGATGTGATCACCATTTAGCCACTGACACCCACGTGTGTATGATACATCAGCATTCCAAATCTCTTGATTCTCAGATCAATCTGCATGGCAATCTACATTGGGAAATTTCAAATGATAGCACAGGAGATTTGATAAGATTCGGGTAGGTTTTAACGTTTACATGATAAATAACAATTAACCAAATCATTTGCAATAAACATACATGGTACATTCCAACAGTAGGCCTAGAGCAGCTAAGGAATTCAACAGGAAACATTTTAGGGTAATGTAGTTATAGGCAGGTTGCCTGTTTCACTATGTTCATCAGAGTCACGCAGGTCAACAGTTGCCTACATATCTGTACTGATTTCAGATACATTTAGTAATAATAATAGACAGCATTTATGGAGCTCATACCCATTCCTATATGCTCTATGCTCTTTACATACTGGTAATAGATATCATAATAAATTTTATTGTCTAAGGACAATAACAAAAGTTGTCGCTGGCAGGAATCAAACCCAGGACCTCCCAATCCCAAGCTGACGCCTAAACCATTGAGCCATACATAAAGAGAAAGCCACAGTAAATAGTGATTGTAAGATTGGTTGACAATTGACTACCAAGCACCACACACAGGGAACAAAAGTAACTTGAAAGTTTTCAATGTAGATATTTAGTCAATGAACACGGAACTGAAACCTGAAGAACATGTAATTATATAAAATAATATTTTTTTTCAAAGCAGACTTCAACAATTTATAGTAATCTTTTGATACTGAAACAACCCACAGAAGCACTTTCATTCTATTTCAATGGCCCAATGAATCGCATACTACACACGCAAACACATAAATATATATAATATGACATGATGCACATATGCATACCAAAAATAAAAACATAATTTTGCTGTGATAGATTCACCAACTGTATAAGCTAGCTGACTACTATCCAAGTGTAGGCATACCAACAAAACGTTGTACTCATAAATATCAGGGGTGATACTCACATTGAAAATCTAAAAATATTATTGGTACTAATGAGTGTGACTCTAGATCTATGGAAATGTAACGGGTGAGGCAAAAAAATAAAAAAACCGCTGAAGTTTTTGATACCACATGGCATATCATACATAGCATATGCATCATTTTATTCAAACAATGTTGTTATTTGACATGTACATAAAATATTTAATCATCAGTTATGTGTGAAAAGTTACAAACATTTGAAGGAAAATCGATGAAATGAAAATGCAGCGATTTAGCTAACCCATTTCAAAATTTACAATATCACACACAATTTCCAACACACATTGGATTATGGTGCACTTAGTTTCTTCCTATCACCAAGTTGCAGAGCACCACTGAGCACATACGCACCGTTTTCTAACACGTCGTCCGGAAGGATGACTTCCTCTCTTAATCATAGTTCGCTTCTCTTTACAACTATCTCCTGAAATCACTCCTAATTCATAGCTTGCACTGTTTCATTTTCTTTCATTTTTGGATAACGTTATGAGTAATTATTGATTATTTCAACTTACTTGTGTGATTAAAGAACATTTATCTTGGATATTTAACGAAGTAAGCCCATTTGATTGTTTGAAACGATAATAGTTCATCTGACAGATCCGTTATTTTAACATTGTTTAAAGAGAAAGGATTGGATGAGGTGCACAAATTGTGAAAGAATTAAAAAAAAAAAAAAACCCAATGGAAACAAAGCTCACTGCAACTGGATCCTCTGATAGAAAGGTAGGTGGTGGTCGATCCAGAAAGGCGAGAAGTGAATCCAACATTAATCAAACCGAAGAACTTGTTTATTCCCACAAAGATTCACCTTGGAGCCATAAATTTTTGTTTGTGATATTGCAAATTTTGACATGGGTTAGCAAAATCGATGCATTTTCTTCAATTTTCCTTCAAATGCTTTCACATAACTGATAATAAGCTATTCTGCACACATGCCAAATTAGAACAATGTGGTTTAAACAGGATGATGCTTATGGGTATCAGAACTTGAGTTCTTTTTTTTTCTTTTGCCTCACCCGATATAACTTTAGGGTTACTTTCAAGGTAGCATCGTATCCCTTTATGTGTCAGGGTTTTCCCGCTATTTACTCTTTGGTGTGTACCTCTTGGTATTCTTCTACCGTTATATTTATTTCAGTTTATTTTGTTCTCTTTAATTCAATATTATTACATTTGATTTACACCTTTGATTGCCTTCTTCATCCCTTTTTATCTGATGAAGGTTTGTTTGTTTGGTGTTTTAGGGCTCTTTTCCCACTACAAAGGTCATCTCAGCACGCTTGGAAAAAGCAAGACAAAAGGCTAGTTTTAAGTAAGAAACAAGCTCAAATTGTGTTGCAGTAAGGTGGTACAGCAACCGACAAGTGGACTTGATTTCCTCATCTCTTGGTATGGAGCCTGTCAAAATGGTCAACAGGTATGAAAGAACAGAGAGAAAGATTGTGCAAGTCAAGTGTCCTGCTGTTGTAAACACATACAATAAAAATATGGGAGATGTTGACTTGCTGGATGCTTAACAGCATTGTAAATGGCCGGCATCAAGTCAAGATGTGGGTACATGTACACTTTTTCCCATAGTATCAATATGTCTGAAGTGACATCGTGGTTGATTTACCATAGGCATTGTAAGGCCATGAACGTACAAAGAAGGATGAAACTCAATGAATTCTAGAATGAAAAAGCTTCTTGCTGGATTTATATTCACCGAGTCCAATCCCCTGCTGCGATCCCAAGGCCATCTGATCCATGTCAGACCCTTCCCACATTTGATGATGTCCGCTTGGATGACATTGCACACTGGCCGCTCTATATGGATAGTTATTTATTTTTATGTATTTAGTGTTTTAGGGCTCAGTTAGTACAACTACAAAGGTCACCTCAGCACCCATGGAAAAAGAAAGACGAAAGCCAGTTCAAAGTAAGAGAACGAACAGAAGTAGTAGAAAAGCTTTTCAGGATAGACAGCATTGCAAAGCCAAAACTTGTCCATACAGAAGCAACATTTAGAACCAAAAATGCAAAGTTCATACGTGCCTCATTAAAGACAGATTGTTGCCTTTCATTTCACACAGTTTAAAAAAGTGAATACAATTTGTCACAAATAGATGTGCCAAATACTCACTGGTCCATATTTGAATAATTTTTTCAATCACGAAATAATGTGGGGGGGGAGGATTAAATTTTTATTCTCTATCTGTGTGGTTTAACAAAACGTTTGACCAAATGTCTCTATGCATGGGCCCTAGAGGGTGAAGGAAAAAACACAAATTGCCATAGCAGGAATCGAACCCAGGACCTCCCAATCTCAAGACTGACACTGTAACTATTGAGCTATTCATGCCCCCATCTGTAGTCTGACAAGGTTGCACAATAACATGAACTCAGCAGGAAATTTTGTAAACGATGGCACCAATTGTTTTTTGGCCTTATGTATTGCACAGTTGTAAATTCATACAAAGGGTACAACTTCATCACAGGCAACATGTGCCATCATATGCTAATTTTCATTCAGGAAGTCACTTCGACACTAATTACCCTTTCTCGGCCGCCATGCTTTGAGAAGCTATTGGATTCCCCCATCCCTCCAGTGAAGACAATTTAAGTAAATCTTTTACTTTTGGTGTATAGTGTATCCTTTTTTTATATATGTATTTATGCAAATAAATTATATTGAATATGTATTGAAAGAAGAGAAGGAGAGGCAGTTGTTCTGTCTCTGATGGCATCAGATTGAACAATGTCAGAGTTCACTACGTTGTTTATGTCAAGAGGCATGGAAGATGAGAAGTGTGCTCCTCAACTAAGATTCAATCTCGTCCTAACAGCAAATGGAAAATGTGCAATGTATTTCTCGCACAGATGAAAACAAGAATTGCTTTAAGGATTTACATGATATCCCTGCTTATACTCTCCATGATTGTTGACAAAATTTGGTTACATTTGTAGGCACCTATCTTATTATGTAACATTTTATGTCTACATCAACAATTGTATGTCTGTACTGTGCTTTAATCAATTCTATTTCCCATGATTCAATGGTCAGATAAATGTTAGATAAATGTTCCAATGAACAGTATTAGGTACTATAAATTGCTTTTTACCACCTTATAGGAGCAACTTTCTATAATCAGTTTTTAGATTTATAATACCTGATTATAGCATATAGAATGAGATTTGTGAAAAGGTACCTACAACTCAATTTATTGTAAACATTATTCAAGATCTCTAATAATTTGGAGAAGAAACAAATCTAAAAGCAAGCAAAAACAACAAAGGGCAAAAGTTCAGGTATCATGAAAGTAGTCTGTGAGAATAAAAATGGAAAACAATCTCCCAGTTTCTGTCACACAGCAAAACACTTTGCATGAGCAAGAGGACATGACATTGCAATCGACAACGAAATGTCATCGCAACAGGTTGATGAACTATAAGTTTCCAGCAGCTGGTTCTGCTCCATTCATTGGTGATCTAGAAGCCCCTTCAGATGAACTAAAGACACCATATGAATATTTTTGTGACTGACCTTCTAAGAGATGACATGTTAGAAAACATTGAATCTCAAATTTCTTTGCTCTGAAAAAAAAAAGCGAACTGAAATTAACTACACCAAGAAAGAAAATTAAAAGTTTACTGAAAATGATCCAACTAGAACCAGGGCAACAAGGACTGCAATGCCAGTTCTGGAAACATTTATGGTTTATTTCACATCTGCTCAAGGAGCAGTGCTATGGCAAAATGTACGATGCTTTGAGTCTTAACAAAGGTTCAATAAAAATAAATCATCATTATCATCGTGATTACCATCCATCGTCATCATCATCATTATCACATCCTCATCCATCATCATCGTCAACAACAAATCATCATGATCATCATCACACTATGACCGTTCTACCGCCAGGTTGGTACGGCATGGAACGAATGGCTGTAATTTGTATTTAAAGCTTCATTTTAAAACCAAGTATCTCTTTTATCATTTACTAATGACGATTTAAAATATACTCACCATCGCATCCAACTTCTTCAGCAATTTTCTTCCATTCTGCGTTAATACAATTCCTATTGCTGTAGTCGAGATTCGTCTTGTCATATATAGCATTTGCCTCTTCTCAACCGTAGTTATCAGCATTTCAATGTCCATTTTGATATTGTGACACAGCAGATCAAGAGACAACGCGCAAACAAAATGAAATGTGTTGACCCCATAATATTTTGTGGTGTGGGAGAAGTACAAAATTTAGTACAAACCGTAATAGTTACGCAGCAAGTTTTTCATGGCTTCTACGGCCTGAATGGAGTGGCTTGCAAGCGGCTTCCACTCCTTTACTCTGCTACACATTTATTGTTGTTTTAATTTTGGTCGCTGACAGATGGTGCATAAAAGAGGCAGCCAAGTGGAAGTGGACTCCAAGCAGCGCCCACTCTGCGTGTACGTTAACAGTAGGGCTATAAAACTTTATCTTCTATGTAACAAAAGAGCCAAGCTAGTGGCGGGAACCCATCCATACACACCCCACACATCTAAACACCCACAAACACACACACACAAGGAAAACTGATCACACTACACACAAAACTTATTTGGTCACTGTCCACTCAGCAGATGAGACCTGTAGCTAGACAGTGTATCAATTGATGAGAAGTCGGAAAAAGAAGGTAGCCACACCATAGCCTAGTTGAACTCAACCGAGATGGCAAGAAGAAAGCTGAATACTCTTTCAATTGAAACCCAAGATCAAGCTGATTGATGCTGTCGAAACAGATGGGGAAACAGATGGGGAAACAGATGGGGAAACAGATGGGGAAAAACAGAAAGTTGTTGCAGAGGAGTTTGACATCCCAGTGAACTCTGTGTCAACAATATTCATGAAGAGAGAGCACTACAAACAACTACTTTGCTGACCAGGCAGACGTAAAGAAGAAGCGGCAGCGTGTGGCCAAGTATGAGCAAATTGAAGCCGTTCTTCTACGTTGGTTTACAGACATGAGAGCAGCCAGGGTGCCCATAAGTGGACTGATATTAAAAACCAAAGCTGATGAAATCGCTGGTGAACTCAAAATCACTAACTGGCGTGAATGCGATGACACCTGGGTGACCAGGTTTAAAAAGCGCCACAACATCGTTTTCAAGACTTTGTGGGTAGAGCAGTGCAGTGAACACTAATGTAGTAGACCAGTGGCAGAGACTACAGTCTTTTATGTCACGTGCTCCGGGAATACAGACCGTGTGATATCTACAACGCAGATGACTGGCCTTTTCTGGAGACTCTTGCCAGACAAGACTATGGCTTTCAAAGGTAAGTCTTGCCATGGAGGCAAACAAGCAAAGGAAAGAATCACCACACTTTATTGTGCCAGCATGGATGGGAGCAATGAGTGGCATCTCTTCATCATTGGCAAATTTCAGAAGCCAATGTGCTTGAAAGGCTTGAAAAAGCTTCCTGTGCGTTATGCAGCAAATAAAAACGCAAGGATGACAGAAAGCCTGGCAAAAAGTCGAACCAGCAACAATCACCAACTGTTTCCGCAAATCAGGCTTTACAACAAACGCAGCACAACTGAAGCCAGTGAAGCTGACACTGACAGCAAATAGCTACAATAGTTGATGGAGACTCAAGTTGAGCCTCTGTTATCTAGGCTCTTCGCAGAAAATGGTGTCACATGTCTCTGTCACAACTCAGGACTTCATCTGTGTGGACACACCTGTGTCTACAAGCCCTGTCTTTGAAAATGACACCACAACCATACAGCCTGCCACCGCCAATGACAATGACAACATAGATGATGTGGGACCCGGCCTACCAGAGATGCCATACAAAGAAGTCACATACAGTTTATAAACAGTGTCCACTGATGTGATGCAAAAAGGCTGTGCTGATGAGGTTGTTAACTGTATTTTAAAGCTTGAAACATTGTTAGAAAGCCATCATAATAATGCCAAAACGCAAAAGAAAATTTCAGATTTCTTTCCA